>JAJONR010001375.1:0-69744 GCA_029582245.1 Solanum etuberosum
TTTCATCCTTAACGACATTTAAAATGGCCATACGTTGGGATTCTGAGAGATAATTATCCCACCAACCCTTTAATTGGCCTGTAAATCCGGCAATAATCATGTTGGTTGTATCCTTTTCAGAATTCTTGTTGGCCTTGCAAATCGTACTATACATAAGAATTCTATGAGCCAGAGTATAAATTTGTCTATCAGTAAAACCATCAATATTCCACTCATAAATTTCTGTCCCACTAAAACTATTAGAGATGTAATATTCTTGCTCCTCCAGGAGGATATCTTGAGGAGTCGGCCTAGGATAGTAATACATCCTTTGAACTGATTTTCTAGCATGTTTCTCTGAGATTTTATTAATCTCATCCGGAATATTATTTCTATCAGTGGCCTCATGTTCACTTAGTTGGAGGGGATTAATATTTAACCCTTGAAACCTTTCTTGAAGCAATCTTTCAATATTATCAAGCTTTGATAATTTAATGTCCTTAATTTCTGGAGGGGGTTGGATAGTAGGAGTAGCATTCTCCTTTCCTTTATCAGAGATTTTAGACTTCTCTAATTCAGAACATAAATGACTAATTTTATCATGTAAAGAAAGAATATGCTCTCCTAAAATACTCACATAAACATTCGTGTAATTGTTTTGTCTTATTAAAGTTTTAACATGCTTAGAAGTATCATCAAACAACTCTGCAAATGCAGTAAAATATACAGTCTTATTATCTTTTTCAATTTGAAAAGATTGTTGAGGAGGTAGGAGAGATTTGGTAATTGTACCGTCAGATAATTTATAATCTTGTTCTAACATAGAAATATAGTTATAAACATATTTCGTCATAAACCATGGTACAAAAGCAATAACTTTATTTGCTTTAGAAAGATCATTATAAAAATCTTCTTGGAAGAATGTTTGTTGATTATTATTAAAAAATTTGAAAAACCATTTTCTAAATGATTCCCATTTGGGCTGAAAAAATTCATTTGAAATTTTCTTTCTTACCGGCGATCCCGGTCTAAAATCAATAAGTTCTGATCTATCCATGTAAACCATTTGGAAAGTCCATTTCAGACAAAGTAGGGTCCATATCAGGGGTAACTATATGATTTTCAATCTTGATATTATCAACTCTCTTTCCTTCTTTCATATAAGAAGTTGATACTCTAGAATTATCTTCTTCTCTAATCTGAGCATATCAACAATATAATCAACAGGAGATATATAAGATGAGTTAGATCTAAGCATTCTGGAAGGAAAACCTATATTATCAGCATAACTCATTAATAAATTTTGGTCAGTGAATTTGATTCTCACTGTCCCATCAGGAGTTTGCTCAATGTCAGAAATATTAGGATTTATGTTATTTTTGGGTGGGACTGCCTCTTCGATCACCCACTCTTTAGGAAAATCAATTTCATCCCATTTAATAGGCCTTCTAGTTATAACTTTAGTCTTACTAAAATTTGTTTCTATAAGAATCGTTTCATTTTTAAAATCCATAATTTTACACATAGGGTTCAAAGTGTATAATGGTTTATAGTAAATTCTATAGCAAATACATATAACTTCAGTACCAGACAAATAATACCAATAATTATAAATAAAATTAATATTAGTTATTAGTGTTGGTCCAAAAAGTAAAAGAGCAATTGCCAAATAAATTTTCTTTCAGATAATTCCTCTCAATACGTATATATATTTTCACAACTTTTCAATGTTGTAGAAAAACCAAACATGATTTCATCATTTTTTTCAAAGATAATTTTACGTTGAAATCTCCTAGTGTTGAATATCATAAGTAAAATGTTAGTCGGATTTGTTTCATTAGTTATATGATTTTAAAATAAGAAAAATTCAATACTAGACTTTTTTTTCTTCATACAGAAATTACTCAAAGCAGGATCTAAACTCCCGTCTACCTCTATGGCGATTGGACCAAACCCATAAATTCAATTTAATTAAAGGTTAAGTATAGTTAAATATATAACACACGGATTGAAACCGTAACAAACTTAAAAATCAGGGATTAAGAATATTACTTTCCATTTTATATTTATTTATTATTTTACACGAAATACATATTTTTTCTTCATTTTTCATTCAGAAAACTCAATCTCACATCCTGAGTTGAATGGATATCTCAATGTCCAAGAGAAAAAGAATAAGAGAAGAAAACAACACATATTCTCAAATTTTTTTACATATTCTTAATTTCACTACATTATTTGCGAAAAAAATGTTGAGCTGGACTACCTCAAATGTCGTGAGCCACATATGAGGAGATTCACACATACATTTTTTATGAAATCTGATAAAAAATACTGAAGCCTTAAATTAGTTACTCTCATTTCAAAAGAAGTTTCTTATTTGAATTTCTACTTTTGTGTCATGTATTACAACATAATGGATCAAAGCAATAATCTAGAAGTAGAAATGTTCAGCAATTTATTTGCTAAATTGAGAAAAAAAACAAGAAAAGAAAGGAAATCCATAAATCCAAAATAAATATATCTCTTTGTTTAGTATAATCATCTGATTAGATTAATCAAAATTTATATTAATTGATCTCGATTTTTTTTAATTAAAGATAAAAATAGAAAATTTTAGATCTAATACCTTCAAAATAAAAATTAAAAGTTTTATTGCTTTTTTTTTTTCTCTCTGTCTTTTTCTTAACATGGAAAATTAATGAAGATTCAATATTTGGTAGTTGAATGTACAACTACTCTTACAGTTACACTTACTCCCAATAATTGTAATTGCCTTATTTAGTTTGGCACCAGAGATTGAAAAAACAATACACCAAATGACTTTGACTCACCCACATAATTTTTTGGTAGTTGACTAGTATTTATTATACTTTGCTATTCTCAAATTTCCACCATATTTTGCCTTGTCTAATTTAATTGATATACTTACCCTCCCAACCCAATCAATATGTTTATTAAGTGCTAGTTAATTTAGGGGTTGTAAACTTTAGATATCATTTTTATGCGGGATAAAAATAATAATTTTGAGAGTAATTTTATCTTATATTTGTTTTGAAATGAGCTAATTCCATAATTATTTCGAGGTATTAGAGAATTTGAAGATTAGTTTCATTTTAAAAATCTCTTAAAATTAATAAAGCAATCCGATTTGAATAGCTTATTCTAATTAATCACGATTTTCTACCACGTTTATTTTATAAGCATAATTTAATATTATTAAGACACGTTTGATTGAGGAACAAGTCATTCCGAATTAATTATTTCGAGATTATTATCCATCCTCAGTATGGAACAAAAATAATACTTACTACGATTTCGGGATAAATTATTCCACAATTTTATCTCAATCAGGATAAGCTCATTCTACAATTAATTTTCGAAATAAATATTCCCTTATCCCTCATACCAAACGAGGTATTAAGTTAATATACAACGAAATTTAAAAGTTAGTTAAAACGTAACGCGCTAAAAAGAAAACATTTATTTCTTAATTAAACATAAGATAAATGAGAACACTCCAAACTTATTAACATGACCGAAATAAGTTTATCGATAATTATTTTACATGTTTAAAACAGAATATTCCAAGATATTATCATACATAATGTGAAAACCTATGTTTAATTTAGGTTATAATTAACATATGTGATGATGTGAAAAGTCCAACAAAAAGACAAGTTGGCAATGTGTTTCACAGGTTTTAACAGACTTTTTTTTCCCCTACTAACTTATAATATACGGCGTTTTGAAAGTTACACAGTGTGTGGAATAGTACACGAAACAAGAAAGTTTCAAAGCAGCGATTTTACCAAAGAAAGAAACTTCTTGGGCCGTTCAGCATCTAAGCTGTTTCTTTTTGTCCTTCATTTGCAATTTTCTGTGTTCATTTTAAGCAGATTTTGTTGTGTTTAACAGTGTAATTAGAAAGTGATTAAGAGCTAAGGTTTTGAGATTTCTGACGTGTTGACGTCAGATTTCTGATCCAAAAATGTCTTTAATGTCAACAATAACTATAGTCTTTATCCTATTTTTTTCTTTTTTTTGATTTGATTTATTCTTCTTCTTCGGCTTCTTTTAATATATATATGTACTTTGAAATTTACAAAATCTTAGATTATTAGTATTTTTTATTTATTCTGTTTTCTGGGTACAGATTTTTCATTTACTATTGAAGACGCGTTTCTCCGGTGATTGCTTTCTAATTTTTGATTTTGTTGACCGTCGCATGAGTGGACTTTGACTGGCCGTGATCGGAGTTTTTCTCGATGGGGCAGTGTTGCAGTAAGGGTGTTTCCGGTGATAATGGCGGTAGCGTTGTTGCTGTCGGAGATGGAAACTCTGCGGTATCTACCAACAATCGCCCTAAACCACCACCTTCACCGGTACGTCAATCAGTCGGGAATGGGACGAGTTACACCAACAACAGTACGCCAGCTCACTCATTTACAGCCAGTCCGTTTCAGAGCCCGTATCCTGCCGGAATAGCTCCATCGCCATCTCCGGTTGGAACGCCGAGAAGGAAATTTAAGTGGCCATTTCCACCGCCATCGCCGGCGAAACCTATATTATCAGCGATCTTTAAGCGACAGGGAGGGACGTCAGTAAAGCCGAAAGAAGGGCCAATACCGGAAGATGAAGGTGGTGAAGGTGAGAGACAGCTTGATAAAAGCTTCGGCTATCCAAAGAATTTGACATCAAAGTATGAATTGGGAAAGGAGGTGGGTCGAGGGCATTTCGGCCATACTTGTTGGGCAAAAGGTAAAAAAGGCGAACTCAAAAATCAGCCAGTGGCTGTGAAGATCATTTCCAAAGCTAAGGTGTGTGGTATGTGTATGCATTTGCTGCTATTTTTCACTCATTTATGATCTTATGAGGGTGCAGCATCACCCAATCTAGAGAAGCTTTTTAATTCAGATTAAATCCATAAGATCTCTGCTAAGATCATAGCTAGCTATATAATGTAGGTGGAAGTCTATTGTAGTTTCGGAGTTTTCCCTTTTCGGAATTTGGGAATTTTGTCCTGTACAATGTAAAACAGCCTTATGTCCATGGGATGTTTTGCGAAAAAAGTGCACATTGTAGATTACATGTTAATAGAAATCTAAGAAAAATGAATTGTTTCAAGCCAGTGTACCTATAAGACTAGATTAGTAGTGGTGTAAGGCAATAAATAGAAACTTAAGAAGCTATAGCTGTTCTACAAGGTGACTGATAATTTGCTGTGTATATGCATACATATCTTTGAATTATCTGTTGGTGTTAAAACAAGTGCGCCAGACTTGATGGCATACTAAGACAACTAACCAGGGCCTCATTTGTCTCTGTCAATAATGATTCTCCATTTAGTCTGACTTATATATGAAATCCTGTAGTCGGAGACGTTATACGAAGCAGTTGGATGCTTGTCAGATACATCCATAAGCATTTTATTTAATTCTGGTGATTCTTAACACTTAAGGTTGTGTTTTGTAACACATACACACACACACACACACACACACACACACATATATATATAAAGGTGGACAATCGTTTTGGTAGGAGAGACTGCAATTCAAATATATGCCACCCCCTTCTCTCTAAAGTGGGATCACCTTTACATTGTGTGGATACTACCTTTTCTGTAAATGACATGGTAATAGGTCTTAAGTTTGACTTGGGAGTAGGCTGTTGACCGGATGAATGTTGTTTGGCAGATGACAACCGCTATCTCTATCGAAGATGTTCGCAGGGAGGTGAAGATATTGAAAGCCTTATCTGGACATCAGAATCTTGTCAAGTTTTATGATGCATTTGAGGATGCCAACAATGTCTACATAGTAATGGAGTATGTCTTTCCTTCACTTCAATCTCATCTTACTTCAGTTATGCTGATTTCGCTATAGATGCTTTCAATTAATGTCAGAAACCATTTCTTTACACTAATTTTATGCTTTGATAAGGTACCTCTTTATTTTATCAAGAATCTTCATTTCCAAACTTTTTACCTTTGATAGCCTCCAGTTTGTTGGTATGATTGTTTGAAATGGCTTTAAGATGATTCTATCATGTTGGTACACTTTCAATTAGGTTACTCTTGACAGAAGTCTTTTTAATTTGTCAAAGATTTGTATGTCAGTGTAAGAGTAAGTTTTAGACTTAGATGATCTCAATTAATGTCAGAGACTTTTGTATTAGAATGAAAGAGGAACTAATGGCGCGGAATGGATATTGAGTATTCGTTGGTTAGGATGTGGTTGTTGCTGTTGCCTTAACTTAATTATGAAGTGAGTTGTCTACTTCTTATTTTTCTTCCAATGCTTTCTTTCATAATAGGTTATGTGAAGGCGGGGAACTATTGGACAGAATTCTATCAAGGTAATTTTTGCTATTTGGATGTTAATCATAATATAAAAACGAAAGTTAAATTTAAAATGCCTCTCTCTTTTCCTTCCCAGAGGTGGGAGATACACAGAAGAGGATGCCAAAAGTATTGTGGTTCAAATACTAAATGTTGTCGCCTTTTGTCATCTTCAAGGTGTGGTGCACCGCGATCTGAAGCCCGAGGTACTACATAAATCAACTTCACTAAAAATGTTCATGAATGTGAATCACATTTTGGGGAGATTTTCTCCACTTATTCCACTGATCTAACTGCTTCTGTAACTTGATTTACTTGTAGAACTTTCTTTTTGCAAAGAAAGATGAGGATTCACCAATGAAGGTGATTGATTTTGGTCTATCAGATTTCATTAAACCAGGTAATGATTGCATTTGGATAAGACAGACAATTCTGATTTTATTTTTTCCTTTTGGTTGATTTATCACTTGTCATTTAATGACCACCGATGCCGTGGCTTCTTGAAAATGCACATACTCTACAAATAATCCCTTGAGTTTTAACTTCTGACTTCCTGTCCTCTTCTGTTATCGAATTTTTTAATGAGGTGGGGCCTACCACATTTCAAAAGGTCTCTGTTAGGATGCTTCACATCTTTGAAAATAATCTCTTTTTCGTCTTGTGACAAATTTAAAAGATGCAGGTGTAATTACTTGGGTCAGTTTTGTAATTGTAGGTAAATATTATAATATACTACTCCCTCCGTTTCAAGTTGTTTGTACTATTTTGACTTGACACTAAGCTTAAGAAAGTAAGAAAGACTTTTGAATCTTGTGGTCTTAAATTAAAAATATGTCAGACATACCAAAATGCCTTTTAATCTTATGGTCTTAAACATGCAATGTGGAAAGTTGTAATTAAAGAGTTGCTAAAACGGAAAAGAGGTACTTTTTGAAACGGACTAAAAAGGAAAGTAGGACAAACAAATTGAAACGGAGGGGAGGGAGCAGAGGCGGACCCACATTTGAGGGAGTGGGTGCACGTGCATCCGTTTACTTCAATTTTTTTTATGTGTATATACATGTATATACCTGAATAAGGATCATATGATTAAATGTGCACCCTGAAACACATAAGCTGAGTTGGTGCATTGGTCCGACAGTGTTCATTGTGCTTCTTCACAAGCGGAGTGTCCTGAGTTTGATTCTGGTGTTGCGTTTTCTTTTTGTCATTTTTTTCTTCAAAAAAGGCATATTAAAAACCTCAGGCGAGATTCGAACTAGAAACCTCAAAGTGTACACTGAGGGTCAAGACTATCCAACAATAGAGTGAACTATGTTATATTTTTGTTCAATTTAAATTTATCTTACCTTCGATGTTGTACTTGTTTGACAATATTTTCCGATGAAGTGTCAGTGCTTTGACTAACTCGCATCCGCCTTTAGTAGTGCCCCCATCGTCTTCAAATCCTGGGTTCGCCTCTGGGAGGGAGTAGTTAGTGTGGAACACACTGCAGAAAGAAATCAGTAGAAACCTAATCATAATTAGGAAAGCAATCTTTATCTAAACGTTGACAAATTTCCACAGTCGCAACTGGTTGTTTCTTTAAAAGATATCAAGTAAATCAGTTTAAGCTTCTTAATCTTAATAGGCAAAGACTCTTTCCTATAGTTTTAGGTTGTAGTGCTGTTTGTGGAGTTCTTGCCACTGTTCCACATTTTACATAAAGGACATAGATCTTTGAGATAAGACCCAGCTTAGATGTAACCTTTACTTACTTATTTGGCAAAAGAGGTCCCTATCAAAAAATATTTGGCACAAGAGGTGAGCAAAATTACATGGTATAGCTCCAAGCTTTCGGTGTAAGGTGATAGCTTAGTGGGGAAGTAAGACTTTCAGCTAGGAAGTTCAGCTGTGAATTTCGTTATCTCTTTCCCAATATGAGTCCCCAAACTATCATTTAAAACACTAGTTGTATAAATATTGGATGTCTAGAAATCAAAAGCAGCGGAGTTGATACCTCTTGTTTCCGCAGATGTTCAGTTGCTATAAGTAAATCGAAATATCAGCATGATTCTCTTTCTCTTTCTTTTATGATAATTTTTATCACCTTGGACAACAAGTCAGCTGCTTAAAAAATCGATTTTAGGAAATGTCAAGATGAGTGGATTAGGTGTGATTTGAGAAGTTCTGCTGTAATTGGGCATGCAACTTTTCATTATTATCACACATCACAGTTGGTCAGTCACCAATTTTTCTTTGCTAAGCCAGGTCTAATACTCCATTTCAATTAAGTTTCATCTCTGTGATAAGGATGTGAAATGCTTTATTTTGTTGATCCATTTTAATTGGTACTCCTGATTTATGGTGGTTTTGGCTTATGAAATTTGCTCTGCAGGGTATGTTCATTTACTTTCTGTATCATGTATGAGATTACCTATCCTTGTTAATTTGGTATTCAACACTGCCTTTTGATGTAAACAATCATTTCTTCTGCTTTTGCAGATCAACGTCTTAACGATATTGTTGGCAGTGCATATTATGTTGCACCTGAAGTACTTCATAGGTCATATAGCATTGAAGCAGATATGTGGAGTGTTGGTGTGATAACTTATATCTTGTTGTGTGGAAGTAGACCTTTCTGGGCACGTACAGAGTCTGGCATTTTCCGTTCTGTGTTACGAGCTGATCCTAATTTTGAGGACTCACCTTGGCCTGCAGTGTCAGCAGAGGCCAGAGATTTTGTGAAAAGGCTTTTGAATAAAGACCATAGGAAGAGAATGACTGCTTCTCAAGCACTGAGTAAGTTGTTTATGTTCAATTTATCAGCTTTATAACAAAAATGTTCCATTTATCAAGGCCAAATATATAGACCGTCCCTCAAAATTAGCACAAAATGTCATTTAGACACCTCATCTTCAGTCATGACCAGTTGAACACTTCTAATTGACTAAAATGTCTCATAAATACAAAACGCTGATGTGGCAAACCATGAATGTGACACTCAGTTTTTGAGCGTGTAACATGCCTCTTTTCTGCTTACTTTCTCATTCTGTTCTAATAAAAGCCCCATCCATCAGAGATCACTATAGCAATCGCCCTTTCACTGTCTTCAATTTTCTCACCCTTCCTCGGAACCAGCCACCCCTGAACATATCTTTCTTCTTCCTTGCGCGAACCACAGAGCTGGGGTTCAGCTCATAACAAAAAAAATCCGGGTCTCAATGTACGGATTAAAAAAGGAGATAACTAGAAGCTTCTAAAAGGCTGAGAGATGTTGAATTATTTGGCAGCCCGCCCAAAGATGCAACTGAGCCACTGCTGCCAATAACTTTACGGCCTTGGCCACAGAATCTCTAGAAACTTCCTCATGATCGATCTCGAAGACGTTCTATCACCACCATCATCGACTGTCTTAGCTCATCAATACCAGCATCCAACTCTGAAGCTTGCCCATCAACGAGCAGTCCTCTTTTCATCAGTTCAAATGTTGGTGGTTGCCTTAACACTTTCTTGAGCCTTCACCATTGATTTCTTAAATTATTATTCTCTCTTTGTTTCTGATTTTAGCCTCTTCATTTTTTCCCTTGTTCTACTGATAACACCATCGTCCCATTGAGTAATTAATAGTTGGAAAGAGCATAGAAGGTTTAAAATCAGCCACCCCAAAGAATTGT
This sequence comes from Solanum etuberosum, assembly GCA_029582245.1. NCBI lineage: Eukaryota > Viridiplantae > Streptophyta > Magnoliopsida > Solanales > Solanaceae > Solanum > Solanum etuberosum. The sequence goes on from JAJONR010001375.1 coordinate 9,979, forward strand.
TCCATGGTGGAGAAGCAAGATGAATGCATCTACAGTTGTTGCCTTGAAGTTTTCTTGATAGTACTGTTGGTAATGACCCAAACTTGTGCCACTAAGCTTCTGCTATTTTCTGAAGGGATTAAAAGGATTATGAAGAGAAAAGTACTGCTTTTGAAAAGACGAGGAAAGGAGGGGACAAGCTGAAGATTAAATATTCATATTTTTCTGTTTGGGTATTATGGGATAACATGGTTTGTTAGAATGAAATGTGTCTTTATTTTATTGATCTTCTGAAACCTCATCAGTGTGTAAAGTAATACGTTTTGTTTTGTGAGGTTTTATTCACAAAACACAATTCTGTCAAGTTTAGGTGTCCAAGCCTCCAAGTTAGGGTTAAGGTGTCTAACTGACATTTCGTTCCAAGTTTGATGGATTATCTGTGTATTTGGCCGTTTATCAATGATGTTGTGACAGGGAGATACTCTCTGCTTGGTGTCTGAATTTCTCTTGGCATGTATCAATTTCCATTAATTACTGTACACGCATTTCACCCTGTGGATCTGATGGATTCCTTTTGCATTTGCAGCTCATCCATGGTTAAGGACTGAAAATCCTTTTATACCCTTAGACATATTGATCTTTAAATTAGTCAAGTCTTATATTCGAACATCACCCTTGAAACGTGCAGCACTGAAGGTAATTCCTATACTGGTGGTTGTCAGTTGTTGCTTATTTGGAGCATTCTTTTGAAGTCTTCTATCTTGAGAGTGTAAATCATTGTAATCTATTCTTATAATGCAGGCTCTTTCAAAAGCATTGACAGAAGAAGAGTTAATATACCTCAAGGCTCAATTCAATTTATTGGAACCGAAAGCTGGTTCTGTGTCACTCGATAATTTTAGGATGGTTGGTGGTCTTACTGTATAATTTTTATTTCACAAAAAATTACAATTATTTGCGAAGTGTGTTTCGAACCATCTTCCATCTATCTTCCAATTCCTAATTGCATCATCGTGAATTGATTGTGCAGGCACTTATGAAACAAACGACTGATGCCATGAGGGAGGCCAGAGTTCTTGACATCATAAATTTGGTGAGACACCTATGCTATTGTAGTAACTTGTTCTGATTGTGTTCGTTTTCTCTCCAACTTCTATCATTTATGTATTCGTACATGCATTACAATATTAACGTCCTAGATATCAATTCATGCTTTTAAGTGATAATCATTGGGTTCTAGAGTGAGGGGACATGCTTAGCATGTTTAATGCACTTGTTTATGATAACCTTGGAGAAGGCATAGAAGATAACATTGTTCTTGCAATCTTTTTCTGCTTTCTGTGTCCTTACTGGTTAAACACTTTGTTGCTCGAGCTCTCCAACAATGTTGCCGTGCCCATCTCGGATCCTCCAAAAATGCATAGCTTTTGGAGGATCTGACACACACATGGTAATATTTTGGAAGAGTCTGAGCAACATAGGTTAAAAGGGACTCTTCGACCAAGATGTCACTCCTCATTGTTTCTAAATTTAAATACAATGGGACGGTTATCTTTCTATTTCTGCTACTATGCCTCCTGTATATTGCTTAACTCATTTTTTTCACTCTTTCAAACAAGAAATAATATCATCTTCATTCTGAAAGCTCCGCTCTGAGTTGCATTTAAGTAAAAAGGTGTCATTTTCCTATGGCATGGAGGAATAGTTAGTTGCCAAATGAAAAGATAAATCCCAACAGTTTGTTGATTCCTGAAAAGTATGTGAAATTTCTTCTTTCTAGATCATAAATCCGTGAACTTGCACCTTGTATCGTTTTGTTTGAACATAACATCTTATCACTTCTACAATTTTGAACTCATATTTTTGTTTGTTAAATTGAAGCTGGAACCATTATCTTATAAGCAAATGGAGTTTGAAGAGTTCTGTGCTGCTGCAATTAGTACATATCAGCTTGAGGCTCTTGAAAACTGGGAACATATTGCTAGTGCCGCTTTCAATTATTTTGAGCAAGAAGGAAACTGCGTCATTTCTGTTGAGGAATTAGCACGGGTAAGGGAAGGGTGTACTGGCGGTGCCTGTATTTTGATCCATCTTAGCTATTTTTGATGTGATATCTGTGTTTGCAGGAAATGAATTTGGGCCCTACGGCTTACGCTTTTCTCAAGGATTGGATCAGACCATCTGATAGGAAATTGAGTTTCCTTGGGTATACCAAATTTTTGCATGGTGTGACAATGCGAAGTTCAAGTACAAGACATCATCGATAACATGGCTGCACAGAGCACACCAGTTGCTCCAAAGAGAGAACAAGAGATTATAGTTTCTATTCTTTTCGTTCTTTTTTTCTTTTGTGCAGTAATAGAAAGTGTTAAAACTTATCTTGTGTCAAAGATATCCAATTTATGTTGTGAGGATCATTATTCTTTAATAACTAGCGATTTGGATTTTGGATCTGTGTAATTGATTTTTCTGGGGAAGAAAACTTCAAGGAGCATGCTGAATTGCTGTTTGTCAATCTGAAGCTTAAAAAGTTCATTTCTTCTACAATTTACTAGCTAGTAGCAGTCCTACTATTTTGGCTGAGCATATTCTGCGAGTGGTAATCAACTTACTTGAAAATTAAAGTGACTGCATGTTTGCAGCTACTGTTTGATTGCGTTGGGCTAAGATAATCCAAATATATCCTTGTGTGATATTGTTAAGTTTGCATGATTTTTAAAAGGTCTCATACTGTTAGCATCTCTACAGTCTACACCTTATATGTAGACTATAGCTTCATTTTTTTTTTTCATCTACCAATATGAGACTTTGACTCGTAGACAGGCAAAGGTAGTAGGTCATGGCCTACACAATCACTACGCCAATTCTATACTTGTCTAGCGAACCATGGGCTCTTGTATCAGTTTTTGGGCTAAATCAATTAGAGATACTATTAACATGATGTGATACGGACCAAGCCTGTACAGTTTGTCCCAAAATATCTTACACCATTAAAAATGTCCTATACCTTATATGGATCTTCTTTTTCTTTTCAGCTATCAATGTGAGATTTTCTTTGTATATTCAACAATCTCTCCCTTAAATTAAGTTCCACAAGTGACCCATCACCATGAAATTTGCCTTATTCGGAGCCAACACATCTTTGGAGTATTTATGACCGTCAAAATCGATAGGGCCTTTTTTTGTATGTATGCGCGTAAAGGTTGTACATCGATCTATAGACAATCAAAGATAGTAAGTCGTGGCCCACACCATATTCACTCAACTAATTTCATACTCATATTGTCAGATCATTATTATTGACTAAATTAATCCAAAAACACACTAAACATGATGTGATATTATATGCTATGCGCCAAGTTAATATGATGATTTTCTCCATAAGGTCTCACACTAAGGGTATTCCTATATCTTATATATAGTTTTTTTTTAACTATCAATATAAGACTTTGTGAACATATTGATCCTAAAATATAAGAAAAAGAAAAGATCAAGGGACGTCTAGATGGGAATTGCCATTTTCTTCATGTTTTTCTCAAGTAGACCACGCCAATAGCTGTTAAAGCAACATACAAAACTGGCAAATGGTCCATTAGCTAAGTGCTAAAATGTTTCTTAACAAGTCATTGACCAGATTGGTTTCTTACCTAACTAATCTTCAAATATTATTACCACGTTTATAATCAAAGCATTAGTCCATGTTGTGCCTCAATAATCCACTACAAAAAAAGTCCCTAAAGGGATCATCAATCAAGTGGATAAGGTCAAATAATAACATGATATTTTTGGGTTCCAATCACAGCTACAACACTTAATATGTGAGTCTATCTACTCAAATCTTTGTAGTGTAATCCAACCGGGCTTGAAAGATAGAGTATACGCAAACTTTGCTCATATTAGGAATCAAATTGTTTCCGATTTAGAATGCCCTAGGTAAAAAGGTTTGATATATAAATTATAACAAAAAAAATAATATATGATATATATATTTTTTTAATAATGATGTAAAATAAATAAAATTCTGGATTGAGCGGTTCAGGAATCCAATTATGTTGGAGCGATATGGATAAAAGAACTTCCTATATTATACTATTCAATTCTTGATGACGATAGTTCAAAGTAACAAGAGTGTATACATTTTGTTGTGGTAGGGGGCAGGTGGATAGGAAAAACAACATTTGAATTTCCCCCATCAACTTAAAACAACTACTGCCAAACTAACAATTGACATATAACAGAAATTGAATATTATTGTATGAACTCCCAACTATTCTTTTTTCAAAATAATATACGTATGGGTATGGGAATCTTTATTGCAATGTCTTCGGATAACACTTTAGATTCCTCAAGTAGCATCTAGTGAATAGTGTTGTGTTCTTATTTTTAAAGATACTAAGCGGTTAGTTAAGGTTGATTTATTTTATTGACGTTGTATTAAAAATAATATGCATCGTGTTTAAGAAGAAGTTGTTTGTTAACAAAAAAAAAAAATACCTTCTATCTTATTTAGTAGAAAAAAGGTTTAAGGGATCTTAGGGGTATTTTTATCATTTTGTTGTTTTATCTCGAGATAACTAATATAAGACTAATATTCCATCCTCAGATACAGATAACTAATCACAAATCCCAAGATTAGTAACCAAACAAGAAATAAAGCAATATTTAATTTTTAATTGAGGATTATTTATGCTTGTCCAGCCTACCAAACCATCCTAATCTGACCGTCTTAAAATTGTGATCTTTGGAGCTTATCTCATCTTATAATCAATTAATGTATTATTTAGGGAACGATAAAAGAATTGAGGAATATAATTGTCACATACTATTTATTCGTTTCACAACAACCTATTATGGGTTCTTTCCTAACGACACAACCGTCCAAGCGTATGAAGCTTGAGACTTCTTCATTTTTGTTTATCCATTCAATATCTAAAATATATCGGCCTGACTAATTCGAATACACATTGATAAGCTCCTTACTATGGTTAAATCACTTAATACTCAGATTTTATATATAATTAAAGGTAGAGGAACTTTAATCATTTCACCACATTCCTCGATATTATATGAATGTTGAAGCTTAAATGTGCATGTAAAGTGTACATGAAAAAAAGATCTAATTGTTGATTTTTGTCAAGCTGAGGTTGGAATGTGAAAAACTAAAGAAACAAAATCTTGGAGATGGGAAAACATGTACTATCACATCTTTTTTTTTAAAAATAAAATAATTGTTGTTGAAGTTTTCTTATATAAATTTTATGTTAGTATTTTTTGTTGGTTTGAAGTTGAGCCAAATCTTATAGGCCATTTGATTCGCGGACTAAGTTATTAAGTTATCTTGAAATTGCAGTCACGTGAGTATAATTTTTGGATCAACTCAAGTATCTTACTTAAGAGGTGAGATAATGTAACATTTAATTTGGTGGAATAATAATTCTTAAGACTAATTTGTTCCACTTGTATTGGAGGGAGTAGTGTATAACATAAAAATAAAAAAATCTTTAGCGGTAATAGCTTAAACTGAATATATATTTTTAGCAATACTTAGCACTTTTTGAAAATGTCCGTAAAATCTATAGCAATATTGAATCTAATAATAATTAATTAATGTTAGTAAAAATTTTAACACTCTTTGTTAATATGTATATTTATTGTTGCTAAAAAGTATTTTTGTTTGTAGTGATTTTTTGGGGTTGAGGTTGAGCCAACCTTTAGAGAAGATGAAAAGTAAACCACACAATACACATTATAGACATACAAGAAATGAGGAGAAAGCACAAAGAATATTGTCTAAAGTAAGGGAACTGAATATGATTGGGTGACACAACTTTTTCCCTTCAATTAGGGGAATTATATTCAACTTTGGACAAATAATAATAATAAGGTGCAACCTGTTGTAGAGACCGGAATGAATGGTTCCACTGTTCCATCCAATTTTAGCTACTTGCATTAATTAAAATTTATACTGCCACACTACCTCATGAAGCATGCCTTTAAAAGTTGAAATAAATAAAGAAAGTACTACAATTTTCTACTTTTTTTCTCAAATAAAAAATTATGAAACAATATATTTTCCGTTGGTAATCAAAGTTTTTCTTTAGCTAAGACAAAAATACTATCGTAATTTCTTTCATTTGTTCGAGATATCTGTTATTAAGAGTTGGTTCTGTCTCAAAAAAAGCACATGTCCTCACACACACCACGAACGAAGCGTTGGATTAGATTGTCAATTTAGTATTCCTTAGCACTTTCGTATCGGGGTTCATTAATTACCCGAAGAGCACATGAGCGCGTGCTGGGGACGGAAGGGAGATGCATGGATGGGGGACGAAGCACCCCGCCCGTGCTGCTCTCCCATTCTTTAAACATGTTTGTACTAGATTTTTATATTGATGGAAGATAGCAAAGACTTTATAAAATAATTAATCGAGATAACACATCCCAATAGATCAATAGTTTGGTCTAAATGGATGCAAAAATATAATTTTCAAACCTTTTGGAGTAGAGTTGTTGTATTAAAGGAAGCCATGCCACAAAATGATTAGTAGTCAATTTTTTTTTTTTGTGAAAATGCACACCAAAGTCAAATGTTTTTTTGACATCCAAAATTTGCCATGTGTGAGAATCCATCCCATTTTGCTTTTAGTCTAAATTAGTTGCTTACAGTTCATTTTTTGGCATTGCGGCAACTTGAGAAAATGTAGCATCTTCTTTCAAGATTAATGTCAAATTGTGCCCAAGAAAAAATTCTAGCACATGGCCCCTACATGGTTCTTGAGAGATCTATGATTTGATTTAGTCTTCTTATTCACATTATGATTAATTATGAAATCCATTAAACACCATTTGTTAGTGGAGCATTAAGCAAAGAAGTAATAAATGGTCTTCGATTCATGCACTAATCTCTCTCTATATGGTGAGACATAAAATGGAAGTCACTTTAATATATAAAGAAAAGGGTAGGTTTCTCTACAGTCTTCAAGAATATTTGTTTTCAAAGAATTGATGCAAATTCTTTATATATAAATGAATTAATCATGTTTTCAAAGCAATGTTAAAATAATATAGTAGTACTATGTATCTATATAATAGTACTACGTATTTTGTAACATAAAATAAGTCAGAGATGTGGTAGTATCACTGCATCTAAGGGTCAACCTATTTGGATTATTCATAATGAAGATATGTTATGAATTAAACCTTCGTCTAGTAAAGCAGAAAAATAAAATATCTCTGAACCTTGGTGCTATTCCAATTTTCACGAGGGCTTTTGTAACAAGCTTTTTATATGAATCGTCGAAGCGACCTACTTTCACACTTACAATAGGTACACGAGCCATAAATTTTCTTTAAGAATTCGTAGACACAATTTTCACAAAGCGTTATATGATAAATGCACTAATAGAAAGGAAGCTGCGAATTTTGGATTACATAACCCAAACAAAAGTTGAAATGAAAGAGGAAATCAAAAGTGGAACCACAGAAATATGAAAACAAAGTATGAACAAACTAAGGCCATATTTTTTTGGAGATTTTTTAGTGATGTCAAATTGTGACATTAAAGAAAGGGACAAAAGTAGATTTGCAATAAGGTGGCAGGGACCTATCTTCCCTTCCCACCAAAAACACCTTTGTGGAGAAGCATCTTTCATCAATCACTCAAATAATCAATATTCTTAAACACCTAGCGGATCGACACAATAACATATTCAATGTAATTTTATAAATAAAGTATAATGGAGATGGAAAAGATGATTTTTAATAAACGCTCAAATAGAATAAAATATCAAAATAACGTATGATATAAAAATACAATAACAAAGAGAAGGTAGATTGGCGATTTTCTATACACGCTCAAATAAAATAAAATATCAAAATAAAGTACGGAATAAAAATGCAATAAACTGCCTATTAATCTACTAATCCTCTATCCTAATTCCCGCCAGACTGACAAGGGAATCGCGAAAAAGAGAGAGGAGAATTTCAAGCCATACATACTCCTCTAGATTCTTATATAAAAGAACAGAAATTAAAATAACTAAAATAGCTAGAACCATAATATTTTTTTGTAATATAATAGATTTAATAAAAATTCAGAAAAAGAAAAAAATAATTCTGTATTATGAATATTATTCCAACTTGTTCATCTTCTTTAACCACACTTCTGGGTACATGAACATCTCAGAACAGAGCATTAAAAAAAAAGCCCAAAAAAGACTCGATCCAAAACTAGAAATTTACATCATTCGAAGCACTGACAATTCCGAGTCCAAAAAACAAAAAAAAAACTACCAACATATGTAACTATAGAAAAAAAAAGTTTAGGCCTTGAAGCACCATGAATGGTGATGATGGTGCTGATGATGATGATTATGCGGATTTTCCTTAGCAATCAATCCCTGAACATAGCGAAACTGTTCAACATGACAAGGGATATTAATTGGTCCTTTATGATCGAATCCAAATTCTTTCTCTGCTTCTTTAAGTAGCTGCAAAAACAGGGGATGATTGATATAATTGACAGGGATGACAAACCTCTGTTGTTCTTCACCTTGACCCACTATAACTGCAAGACACCCTTTTGGTATATTTTTCAATTCCTTCTTCCCATGATTATGATGATGATGATGGAAGTTAATGTGTGGTACATGAAAATGGAAACTCAGATGGTGTTTTTCTCCAGTACCCATCTCTGTTTTTTTTTTTCAAGATTTGAAGGAAGAAACAAGAAATTGAAAGAAAAACTGTACAATTGAGAGAGATTTTGTGGGGTTAGATGGAAGAAATTGAAAGAGAGAAAGGCCAAGGATCAGAAGAAGAGATGGCTAATTTGAAAAGAGTAAAAGAAGAATCTGTTAAAGATTTTGGTATGTTGCTCATGATCTATCTATATAAAAACAGAGGCGTTCTTTTCAATATTGTAACGCATATATATCTATCTGTAAATAAAATTTGTGATGATGAAATTATTTTGCAGAGTGTTTGAGAGAGATAGAGGGGTCTGTTTATATAGGGGTTTAGCAATTAGTTCGGCGGTTTAGGTTTTCAATACTCTCTCCGTTCCATTTTATGTGAGGGAGTTTGAGAAAAAAAAAAAGATTTTTAATTTTTTTAATCCAAAATGAACTATAAAAATTTGTGTGACTGTAAATCATTTCATTAAGGCTAAAATAGACATTTAATAGTTAAATTGTTACTGAATATAGAAATATATCATTCTTTTGAAACTAACTAAAAAGGAAAGCATTAATTGACACAGAGTGAGTATAATCCTTGCACAAAGTAGGAGGATGAAACAGTCATATATTAGGTAGGTAACTTTACAATAACTACTTATTATAAGTTATACTAATTGACAATTTAAAATATTTAAATATAAATTTACGGTAAAAAAAAAAATTTGTTTAAATTTCAAAATTTAAAAAAATGATATATTAAAACAAGTAAAAATAAACGGAAAGAAGACCAAGAATGAGAAAGGCTTATCAAATTGGAAATCGTAATAATTAGTTAAAAAGGTTCAATAAGACGTTTCGGTTTTACGAAAGGGTAAATACGTAAAAGGGAAGCTGCTATTTGCAGGTCAAAAATTGCTGTCACCATTACTGCACAATTATCGTTTAAAAGAAGACTCTTTAGGAGGGGAAAAAGACGTGGAAAATAATATAATTAAACAAAATGGGAATTTGAGCATTTAATTAATCATTATATTGTTATTTTTGTTTTTAATCCCTCTGATATTTAATTGAGTATATTAAATCTATTTTTAATTAACTAATAATTTAACATATTTGAGGATTTTTTTAAATAATTTAGGGGTGGGGAGGATTAAAATGTAGGGAATTTAACACACACCAACAAGGTGGAAAATTCAAGTAGTCAACCAACTAAGCTACTAAGATTCTCTATATTTGAGAATATTATAGTTATGATTATAAAAAATTAAACTTGAATAAAATAACCTTTTTAATGTAAGAGAACCAAATAACACATATATTTATCAATTAAAAGTTAAATATATTTTGTAAAATATCACGAGAATCAAAATTTAATTTTTATTAATAGATGTGGAATCAAAAGTGCAAGTTAATTATCTCTAATAATATAGGTAAATGTAAAGCATAATTAAAGGTCAAATTCGTAGTTGGTAGCGGGCCAGTCTTTAACTGGATTGGTTTGCCTAAAGATTTTGATAATTACTAGTTTAAGATCCTAAATTAAATATCTCCAAGTTAGTTTCTTATAAAAACGAAACATTGCAGACATTATTACTTATTAGGCTTTACTCCTTACCATGAAAGGTTTATAGCATAAATTTTTATGCGTTTTTGGTTTTAGTTAATACAAAAATATTAGGATAAGGATTAGCAATTAGAGAGAAACATCTCACTTGTAATGATACATTTTAGTTTTAAAATGGAAAAAAAATATATTACAAAATAAGTAAGAGTAGATTTGTGACGTTGGGGGTGCAAAATGAATTCCACGTTAAAAAAAAAAAAATTAAATTAAATTTCTTTTTGGCCTAAAACCAAAAGGACAAATTCGGGCAGGCCTATATTTAAAATAGATAATATCTTAACAGTTAAATCATGATCCTTCTATCTTTACCTTTTGCCTCGAAAACTCCTCTTATAATAATATACCTTTGAAATATTATTAGAGAAAAATAAACAGTATTAGTTGCTCATTTTAGTGGGAGTTATCTATTTGAAATATGATTATTATTAATTAATTGATTGATTCATTTTGTAGTCACGATTGCAACAATAAAGTGTTCCTTTCACTTTTCATTTAGCATGCTTGAATCACACAGTTCTATAGATATATATTTGCCATTTGTCTTCAACATTGTATATTATATACTTTTAAGATTATAAATAAAATAATAACAAAGGCCATAATGAAATCTAATTGTCTAACAAACAAAAAAATCTAATTGGAATTTGATGAACTGTAACATCCATAATGGACTCACTGCCCCCCTTTACAATAACCCGCCGTAGACAAATGAATCTTATTTAAGTAGTTAAATACTTATATCATCAATCAGTAGATTGAAAGTTTGTGTCAGTAAAAAATAAATATGAAAAGTTGAAAACACTAGTGAAGAGTGGAGGGAAGTAATTGATTGTAACTTATCAGTCACATATAAGTCCATATTCTCACTTTTACAAATAATTATTCATTTCATCAATATATAGGTAAATCAAATTAAATCGATTTTTTTCCATATAAAAAGCATATATTGTGGGAGAAATTTGGTAAGATGCGTAACTTTTTTTGCACATTTAAATTACTTATTTATATCAAGGACGGAAAGTACATCCGCAGCATATGCTTCTTTAATAAAAAAAAAAAAAAAGATAAAGTGGTGACATAATTATTATTGATTATATTTTTTAGATATCATCACTATTTATGCTTTAACAAAAGCAAAGGGTAGAATAATTTGAGCAATTTAAAAAAATAATTCGAGCTTGAAATAGGAAAATCTTTTGAAAAAATAAATTGTTTTATGGAATGGGCCCCAGTGAACGCCGATAAGTGGGCCCAAGTTTGATAAAATTGTGAAGAATGAAATGCCAGGTCATCGATAAGGGTCCACGTCGACGGTTGACCCTTTTTGTTTACGTTTTAATATTCTTTTAAGTAAAGTATCAATAATTAGTGGAAATATATTTGTCTTAAATTACCGAAACTACCCTTTTTAAAATTGACATAATTTGATGTAATTGAAGGTGAAATATTGTCAAGTTTACGAGGAGAAGAGTGCGTGGCAGACAACTATAAAATAGAAAATATACTTCTTTCCGTCTTTATATGTGTTTTTATTAAAAATAGATGATTCAAAATAATTGCTACTTTAGAAAAAAATCAAAATATAATTATCTATTAATATTCATTTTTAGCCTTACTCAATAAATATGAGAGCGATTAATATAGTAAAAAAATATATAATTAAATTGAGATAAAAAAATTAATAGTTAATTCAAATTACAATATTTTTTAAATTAAAATTTCTTTAAAAATAACAAATTTGATCTTTGAGTTATTGAATCATTCTGATATTATTCCTTATATGAGTTGGTTAAGTATATTTAACTTTCAAGTAATTTAAACATGCGTGTTTGATCTTTGAAACTAACAGAAGTTAAATATTTTACAAATTCTTAAGATAGTTTTTCTTAAAGGGAAAATTGTATGAAATAGCAAACTATTAATTCAAATTAAATGCTATAGTGATAGTTTTTTTTATTTGTAATTCGCAGCAAACATTCCATGTTTTGTGCCATCTGGCAGGACCCATTCGGTATACATATGCAGGCAGTGGCGGAGCCAGAAATTTCACGAAGAGGGTCCAAAAATTAAACAACAAAAGCTCTTTTTAAAAAATGAAAAAAATTGTTGCAAGTGAGATTTGAACACATGAGCACTAGCTCATTAAATTAAAGATGTCTAAACAGACATTCAAGACACCTTAAACCACTAGGCTATAACAACTTATTATGTCAAGGGTAACCAAAATATGTTATTTAATCACTTTGTGTATCATTTTACTTGTATATACGGCATTTTCCCCCGAAGAAGGGTGTCCAATTGGACACCCTCACATACATGTGCCTACACCCCTGTATGCAGGACCCATTCGGTATACATATGTGTTGTATAAAAATTAATTGTATATATTAGTATAGCATTTGTTTGTATATGTGCCATAGTTATACATAACAAGACATGTCTGTATAATCTATTTATGTATATATGTAGTAATTTTTTTTATTATACAATTACTATTTTTTAATTTGTTTATACAAATTCAATTTGTTGTTTGTATATTTTCCATTGTTATACATAACAAGACATTTTTGTATAATCTCTTTATGTATATATGTAGTAATTTTGTTTATATACAATTACTATGTTTTAGTTTGTATATCGAAATATACAAATACAGATTTTTATGTATATGTATACCGAAATATACAGATTAATAGCCATAGCAAAGATAAAGTTTGCTATGGAGCGCAATTATACAAACTATAGCTATAACATACAAATATAATTTTTTATGTTTGCTAAACCTAAAATTTAGAAAATAAGTATTCTACATTAGTTTCATGAACTTAACAATTATCAAGGTAAAATTCTAAGCTTTACAATGTCTAGTTTAGATAGAAGTATCTAAAATCATATATACTACATTAATTTTTTTGAATGTTTTAAGCCTTTTGAATAAAATATTAATGAAAAATAATAAATAAGCAGAAGATAAGTTTTTCTTTTATGAATTTGGATTAGATTAATATGAATGTAAGAATCCCTATTTTTATTTAATACAAAGAGAACATATGCCTTTTCCTTCTATTTTTTCCTCAAGATGATATTTGTTCGCTTGTCCATAAGGTATGGGGCCGCAAGTTACGTCATAAATGGGCCAGGGCCCAATCTGGTGCCAGATTTGGCTTTGGACCATTTTGTCTTGAGAGCGATGACCCACTTTGCCCATTCATAATGATCTGGAATTCTAGACCGTTAGTCGCGAAACCAGAAATTTAATTAGGGAAAAGAATGCTTGTACTAAAAAAAGGGAAACTATTTATAAGCGGTTATCTCTTTACTTTCATACCACCTATTTTTAACTACTAAGTTAGGTTTACTGTTTGATACCATCAAAGTATATATATACATAGTATCAAAGTGGAAGAAGAAGTGCTTCAGTGTAAAACACTACTCAATTACTTCATGATACCATTAAAGTATATATATATATATATATATATATATATATATATATACTCTAATGATATCAAGGAGGAAAAGACAGTGTTTCAGTGAAAAGACTGTTTTATACTATCAGAGCATATAGATAACATTTGAGTATAGACAAGGGAAAGTCAGGTAAATAGTTTGGGTTGTGAGGCCAATCAGGGTAAATATATGAGTTGGGTTCAATTTGTGTTGTTTTCCCATATAATTAAGAGTGTTCAAGATTGTATATATACACATGAAAAATAATTTAATATATATACTTCCTATAATTTTGTACATAAATTTTTCGATAAAGTGTGTTCGACGGACCCTTCATTACTACATGTGGCCAGTGGACTAGGATTAACCAGCTTGATTAACTATTAATTCTTAATTAATCCACAAGATTATGAGTTTTAACTTCGTCTCTTTTCTTCTACTTTGTTTTCACGATGAATATTTCCTTCAACAAATTCCAAATTCCAATTCCTGAACTAGTGATCTCTTTCTTTTGAGGCAAGTTAATTAATTGTACACTTATTGAAAGAAAAACGAAAAAAAAAGAAGAAGTCGTGGTTATTTTTCTACTAATAAAAAGTATGGTTAGAAATTAAAGAAAGGAAGAACAATGCAAAACAGAATATAAGTTCATTAAATAGACAGTGTATATATTATAGCTATGGTAACTTGAATCATAGAGTAGTAATATAATTTATTATACATAGTCGGTTAAATGACGTATGATTTTTTTAAATATTGTCGATGTATATATCTTAAACATTTCGAATAAAATGGCGCGTTCCCTTTGACATAACGAGATGGGTAACAAGAAAACTTTTAGTTTGGTTGCTTAAATGACAGATTATAAAAAGTAACTAAATCAATTATTGAGATTTTGCGGTGCTTTTAGGATAAAATTGTACTTTAATTATGGAGCAAGAGATAAAAATCACCCCCCACATCTCAATTATTACTAAAGATAAAGAAAGCCTATCCTCAGTACTCTTGCGTGTTTTTTAGTTTAACACTTTGGTATTAGAAATTTATGAACCTGACTAATTTGGATTCATAATATTTTCTTCAAGGTCGCTAACTAAAACCATTCAAGTTTGAGTCAGATATAATATTATGAGTTTAATTAATTTTTATATATCATGGTGTGAGTAATTTGTTTTTTACGCTATCACATCATTTAAATGATATTTATAAATTATTAACCCTCCTTAAAATAATAGATTTGAAATCTTGAAAAATAAAATATATTACCTACGGGTGAAATAGTGTGATAATAGAATAAAAATTATTTGAACTGCCAATATATATTACTTATACTCTAATATTTTATGTATTGTGATGTAACTGTATGTTTAAACTTTAATGACGGAATACATCGATAATCCTTTAAACTTACCTATAAATTTTATTTAGATAGTTAATTAAATTACGATATGGTTCGATTGAGCACTTGAACACATGATAAAGTGTTCCTATTAAACATGACTTTTGACTCATAATTTTTGAAAAAATGTTTTGAGTGTTCCAACCGTTCATTATGTATCACATCAACCACATAAAATATGTCATCTTTTCAATTACACACATTAGCCTTAATATGAATTTTTCCAACCGTGTAGGGCCCCATTTGGGGGGAAGCCTTCCGTATCAAAGATTTTTCCATACGATGTGTGTATTCAACTAACTTCAAAAGTATCTTAGATTTTGAACTTGTTGGGTCAGACACATCGATGAGCCCATGAATAAGAGATGAGCTAGGAGGGAGGACAACGTGGTACTATGATATAAGCAATTCGTAAAATATTCAAAATCAAGAGGTACAAGTTGCTGCCTAACAGACCCTCCCTCCCCTCAAGACCACAATATATATAAGCATTTCCACACTCCACATTATTCTCTAAAAAAAAGGGTCACTTTCCATCACTATGTGCGTTATGATTCTTGTTTTTATATTTCCAAAAAGAAAAAAACGAAATCGTAATAACTAGTAAAATGTTTGTCAAGGGAGAAATCTTAATAGTTTATTAGTTGGTTGAATGTCTAAACTTTCACTTAATAATTTAAATTTCTTAAGTACCCTATATATCCGGTCGATCATTAAAAGTCCTTAAAAAATTCGTGCTTGTAATAAATCCTTAAGGTTGGGAAGAAGGACTATAGTCTATAGGTTCAGACGGCTAAATAAACTATACTCTTGAAGTGATGAACAATTTAAAAGTTCTTATACCGTGCATAACAACAAACTAATTACGAGCTAGATTTGCCGTAAAGATTAACCGTTTCGAGTGAATAGTATATTAAAATAATCAAAACATCGTGAAAAGCTCATATCAAAATTTTGAGACTGTTTAGAGGAGATTTAAGTTGAATGACTATTAAATGATCATTTTATTGTTAAAAAAAATAATTCAAAAGTAATTTTACTCACAATTTGTATAACTTGACTTGAATACCATCCTTATAGCACCTGTTAGGTCACATTCTGTGAAAAAATAAAGTTGATTTTCTGAAATAACATAGATTTATCTAGTAAGGTTTCTAGAATAGCCTAGTATAATATCTAAGAAATGTGTAGATGTTCAAGATAATAATTAGATATTTATAGTAAAATATAGAAATATCTAGATTCTTGTTACATAGTTAGAAGATAAGGATATCTAGATATTTCTGGTAGATGTATCTAGAATAATTTCTAGAAGCATCCCTATACAAGTATAAATAGGGGTGACATTAAGCATTTTTAACCAACCCAAAATAAAAACAATTCAAGAGTCTTCTTCCATATCCAAGTTCTCCTTTCTAACTTTCTTGAATCTTCCGATTTTAATTAACGATCTTGGACTAGCAGAAGAGTTCTCCGATTATACTTTTTCTTGTGCTATTCTCTACACATTCATTCTTTTAATTTAAGGTGTCATGAGCCCATGACTAAGAGATGAGCTAGTAGGGAGAACAACGTGGCACTATATGATATTAACAATCCGTAAAAATATTCAATTAAGAGGCTACAAAAATATATAGTCACTTTCCATCACTATGTACCTGTATGATTAATTCTTGTTCTGAAATGTCCACACACCACAAGTGTAAGTGTTTACTTCCTTTAGAACATGGGATTTTAAGGGGACCAATAAATTCAATTCAGTAGGCAAGAAAAATAATATGGGGCCAACAAATTTTTCTTTAGGTACTATACTTAATAAGGGTTGACAAATACAAATTGCAAAATGCTAAGGTGTCATGGTGAATTTATATAAAGACACCAAAACAGAAGACAAAGTGTTGGGGTTCTCTGAATCCTTTGCCTTTAGGTTTAGGACAAAGTAATAACTATGGAAAGGCCTTCATTAATGAATGACTTTTCAAAAAGGGTCCATTTGGAGGTTTACTCTTTCTTTTCGTTAGGGTAATGCAAAGTAATCGGTCGAAAATCAAGTCGTTTTTACCATATATATATATATGAAACAAGCTTTTTATCTTATGCAAAATTTATGAAAACTCAAAATGTCACCTACGACATATGATGATCATGATCCGATAAACATGATAATTATTATAATGAGGTTTTGCAATAATCTATAAAAATAGAAAATGTAAGAGTATCACATGGAACACGAGACCTGGATGAAGTACTCTTGGAGGCTTTTCGAGATGGAAACATTAGTTATCATTTTCATGCATGGAACCAGTATTATAAGATTTCTTTAAAATGAACTAAAAAAAAAATTAGGACAAATAAATTTAAAATGAGCTGAGTAAACAAAGTAGCAACTTTTGTGTTGTAACTTGTGAGTTTCTAGTACTTGAATAACCAAATATTCCTGAGCTTTCCTTTATAAGATCTTATATTGGCTGATATTCGATAATTTCGAAATAATTTTATTTCATATTGGCTACATAAGATTTCGAAATAATTTTAAGTCCTCAACTAAATAACCAAATAGATTTTATTTCATATTGGCTGATATTCGATAATTTCGAAATAATATTTTTAATATAAATATAAAATAACTAATTCTATAAGATATCTCACCATTGGGAAAATAATAATGTATAGCTTAAGGGTTTTCTTTGTCGAAGTTCTTCACATTTTACACACTTTTTTTTTTCCAGTATAAACGAAAGCTGGTGTTTGAGCCAAGTTGCAACCAATTTCCAAAGGATTTAAATTTTATATATATATACTACTACAGTAAAAGTTTTCACCGATTATAATATGCTTAATATTTGTATTAGGTCAGCAATTAATGCTAATAAAGTTTACATGCAACAACTTCATAAAGCTGACTTGACCGATCGAATAAATATCTCCTTTTGAGTGAACATAGAGAACTAGAATTTTCCATTATAGAAACGCCAAGTTCTTCAACCCTCAATTTGATCGTGTAATTAGCGCAAACAAATCTAGAAACAATTATATTGAAAATTACCTCAAGAGAAGTCTATGTAATAATTACCCAAACTAGGGAGTAATTGATAGATTTTGAGCTACAAGTTTGTTAATCCAGTTTTGAGTCGTCCAAATACTAGCTAATTAATGGGGAATGTAAAGAACAGGGGCGGAGCTAGGTGAGAGTTCGTGGGTTCGGACGAACTCAGTAGCTTTTTTGTAGACTCTATATTTGTACTAAAAAATTAAATAATAACTTGTGAACCCCTAACAAAACTGATTGACAGCTCAATGATAAGGAAGGAAAAGAAAATTTAGAACCCCCAAACTTCTAATACTGACTCCGCCACTGAATTAATTAGCAACGTAACAAAACTCTCTATTCATCTACTGAGAAGACATTAATCCGACCATTAGCACGCCAATTCCTCGTTATAATACTTAAATCGTTAATTTCAAAAGAAGGTATAAATAGAGTTCGTTCTAAATCTCAGAAGATTTTCGTCGTTTGAGCGACCATATTGCTATATATTATTAAGTTATCATCTGAGAAATCGAAGATAAAAAGACCAAGTACTAACAGCTATATATTATTGCATATAAATTTTCATCGTCGTCATTAGTATTTAGTAATACTATATGATACTATATTACATATATACAACCAAGCAGTAGGGTTCAATATCTGAGAAGTAAACACACGAACTAGTGGGAGGGGTTCAACATATATTATACATATCTAAAAAATAATTTTAACCAGTAATATTTTCCGTCGAGGGAAACCCCTAAGCATATGCTGCGTCCGCCCCTGCAACCAAGATGTAATAAAATCAGGCTTTGAAGCACCATAAATGGTGGTGGTGGTGGTGATGGTGATGAACGTCCTTATCAATCATGCCCTCAACGTAACGAAAGTCGTCGATATTACAGGGGATATTTAGGGGACCATTGTGATGAAATCCGTAGACTTGCTCTGCTTCTTTCAACAATTGAGTGAAGAGAGGATGATTAATATGCATTACTGGTATCACGAATTTCTGCTGCTCCTCATCTCCTTGACCCACCAACACCGTAACGAATCCTCTCGGTACTGTATACCTCACTTCCTCTTTCGATTGATGATTATGATGAAACGGAAAATGATATTGAACATGGAAATTCAGATGATGATTGTGATTGTTTCCGATCCCCATTGATAAATTGTTCAAGTTTGTGGAAGCTGAAGCAGAAAATTCGATTGATCAGAAAGAGAAAGGCCAAGGATCAGAAGAAAAGATAGCTAGATTGAAGAGGGTGAGGGAAGAGTCGGTTAGAGATTTTGGTATGTTGCTCATAATAATATATGAGAGAATTAAGAGATTTATTTTGAATCTGATATGAGACAGTTTTGTGAATTTATGTTAGCATAGCAAAGGGCAAAAGGAGAGGAATGTGTCAAACGCCGCTTAATTGATTACTTACGGAAGAAGAGAAGGTGTGTTCCGGACGCGGAACAACTGAGGGTAAATTCCTACTAATTGCCGCCTCTAAGCAGGACTCTTTCGGTAATGGAAGAAAATTTGGTCAGAATTTGATCAGTTATTTTAAAATAAATTGATATTTTTTTTATTTTTTAATTAAAAAATATTAAAGTTAACAAGGTAAAAATGTTCAAAAAGATAAAATAACATTCTGGCCAAAAGATTTTTTTTTTTTTGAGAAATATACTGCAAACAAACGTGTCATTTATTTGTGAGTTTTTTCACATCTTGATCATGTGATGATTACTGTTTAGATAATTTGTCAGGTAGTGTATACTCTTTGATCATCTATTAAATCAAGAGATCATTAATTTTTAAAAAAATTACTCATATTATTATCGTAATTTTTTTTTTTTGAAAGTATTCATATTATTTGTAAAAATTTAAACAAGTTTTATAAGGAGTTAATTAGTAAAATTATCTTCTTATTTATGATTTCTTAATATGCGTGTAAAAGGAAAATGATCAACTAATACAAGACAGAAAAAGTAGTATTTTGTCATATTTGTCTTTCTTTCTCTATACTGTTTTTAGAATTGTTTTTTCTTGAGCTAACAGTCTATCAAAAAATATTTCTTTACCTCTAAAACAGTTAGTAAGGTGTACGTATACTTTATCCTACTCAGATTCTACTTTATATAATTATACTGAATATAGTATTATTATAAGGGAAAATTACGCGTATAAGCAAACATATACTAGTTAATTAGTTAACATAGCTATAGTTTGCCTTAATTACAATTCGCCACCTACTTTTAGCTATAATTACGCGGCTCAGCTTTTTAGTTTTGTATAATGCGCACGTTTGTATAATTTAGAATTTGTATTATATAATTTGTATAGCTTTTGTATAATTCGGAATTTGTATAACTGTTTACACTTCTAATGTTTGTAATTGTATAAATTCGTTATTTTGAGTTTATACAAAAATAACTGAATTATACAAATGTACCCGCAAATTATACAAATCCGCGAATTATACAAACGAGACAACTTAAATTATAGCTACAACCCGTAAATATGCAAACTATAGCCATGAAGCATAATTAAGTTTATTATAGTGATTATCTGCGAAAGTTCCCCTTATTATAATATACCATGGGAGATTGAATTTTATATATTTCCTTAGAATTGTATCGATTAGTTTTGTGTTATTGTATCAATTTGATTTATATTTATGGTATCTATTTGCTTTAATGCAAAGCAAATAAATACAAACATACACTAAATGAATTGATATATTTATACCGAGTAAGTTGAAATACAAAACTAATATTACATGTATAATGAATCAAATTACTGATATAAATTTTTGGCTTAAAGTGAAGTACTTATGAAATTTCCTCTATTTTTCTACGACCACTCCAGGAGATAAGGACGAAGACTTATTTTGCATATTGACGTGGTAGTAGGTGTCAAATTGTATTATTTAGCAAAATTAAAGGTCAAAATTGCCATATTTACCCATCTCATGCTGACGGCTGGCCCTTGAACAGGGTTAAGTATGTATTTATAGAAAATGTTGGGTTTTAATTGAATATCTAAACCTCTATCTCCGTATTATATTGCATGTGTGTATTTTTATTTTTGGCAACTTGCATGTGTGTATTTGACCTTAGGCTGATAGGATCGATCGTAACTCCTTTGTCGTTTCGGGAATGTATTACTACTATATAAATAGCGGCTAAAAGTAGACAGTTGTTCGTCTGATATAATCTAAACGTATCCATTAGAAACTAAAAAAAAAAAACTTATCAGAGTTAGGTAAGGAAAAATAATTTCTAAAAATATCATTAAGATTGAGAAGAAAATGAGGGGAGAACCTTTGGCAGAGCAATTCTTAAAAAGATGTCATTTGTCTTCATTCATTAGGCACTCAAAAGTCAAAACCAATATTTTTGGAAATTGTTAAATTGCCGTAAATTACTTTTTCTGCGTAGTGGTTGTTCCGACCTGTATAGGTCAATATACTACTTACATTCAGGGCAGAGCTACACCTTAGCATAGGTGGTCAGATGAACAATCTTTGTCGAAATTTTTTGTAAGTATACATATTAAATATCAATATTTTTAAATGTATACTAATTGTTGAACAATCTTAATATACTAAAGAAAGATAACCCAATGGTCAAGGCTGTTCAAAGGCCTAAGTTTGAGCCCAAACTAAGGTATTTTGTTTAATTTTTTTTAGTTTCATTTTTAAAGAGAACAAACGTGACGTTTCAATCTTTATAATCTGCCCAACAAGGTTTATTATTGAACTTGTCCTAAAGTATGAACAGCCTTAACAAAAATCTTGGTTCCGTCACTGCTTATATTTTTGTCCAAATGCAACTCTATAGTAACATATAAGTATTTATAATTTATTTCTTGTATGTCTTGCATTTTAAAATAAATGATATTTTTAATTTAAGCACATCTTAACAAATGCGAATTCATGTTGAATAAAGAAGTGACAAGTATATATATATATATATATAATGCATAAAATAATATACTAACGAAATGACATTACTTAGCGATGAATATGTACCTCTTGGTGCGTTGGTTTAATGGCTAGTTTTATTTTTTGAGGTACCTAGGTACACTTCTGCAATAACATACCAAAAACCTTAAAATTGTAATTAAGTAGTATGAAATTAAATTCAAAACCTCTTCTGACTTAAAATTAAATTAAGCCAATAGGTAAATGATATATCTTAATTGTAAATATGATAATAAAAATTATCCTTTTCTCTATAAATATCGATATTACTTTCTAAAAAAATTGTGTACGCTTCTATCATTAAGAAATTATTCATTCTTATAAAATAAGGAGTGATTTTGCAAACGTATTTCTAATCAATGAAAAGCTGATGAATGATTCTTAATTATGTAACAATGAAAATTTTGAAAGCTGATGAATGATTCTTAATTAATTAAGTAACAATGAAAATTTTGAAAGAACATGATTAATTCTTTCTTGAAATTCTAAAACAACATTTATTTTAATTTAAAACAAAAAGAAAAGACTAGATCACTTATTTTAGAAGATTCAAATACGGGTGACAATTCCTAGCTATAATTTCAGTATTCAGAGTTTTTAATTTCAGTAGGACTATAAAGTTTAATCTTCAATTTTGTCTTTCTTTTGGTCATTCAATTGTCATCATCGGCACACATATTACATCTCATCAACAATATGAAGAAGATTAAATTGATAATAACTGAGTTCTAAATTTGATATTTATACATATTCAATAAATTTATCAACATAACTAGTAAAGTTCAATCGATGGACACATGAAATAAAGATCAGGCCCTGAAGCACCACAAGTGATGATTATTATTATCATGTTGTATGATATCCTCAACGTGGCGGAACTCCTCGACATGACAAGGGACATTGATAGGACCATCGTGATGAAATTCTACTTCATCCTCTGCTCCTTTCAGCAATTGGACGAACAGAGGATGATTGATGTGCATCACTGGTATAACAAACCTCTGTTGCTCCTCTCCTTGACCCACCATCACCGCCACGCACCCTTTTGGGAGTTCCCTGAATTCCTCTATTTTATTTTCATGATGATGAAAACTAGGCAGATGCAGTTGAACATGAAATTTGAAATGAGGATGGTGTTTCTGTCCGATCCCCATTTGTTTGAAATTAAATAAAATTCGATCCAAATCAAAGAATTGAGTTTGTGTTTACAATAGAGAGGATGAATTTGAGAGATGAGAGAATTGTTGAATTGGTGGGTATTTATGGAAGCAAAGATGGGAGAAAGAATATGTCAATTGTGTACAAAGAATACTCAACACAGAGAAGAATTAAAGCGTGTTGCTGACTTCTGCCAATTGCCGACTCAGATACAGATAAGAACTATTTTTTACGGCAAACAGGAAGGTGCAGTATGACTTGAAATTACATCTATCTTCTTTAATTTTAGTGAATATTTAAATTTATTTTAAATTATGCACGTTTTACCTCGTGTATCTCCCGCGAATTCAAATTAAAGATAAATATTTTGATAAAAAAAATAATCTTATATTGACGAGGTATAAATATTATCTAACAAATGAGGATAAGTATATACGTTAACGTTAATGTGTGTGTTTCCCGAATTAAATTTAAACTTGAGGATATTTTTCTTTTATATTTTCATATTAATTCATTTTTAAAAGTTTGAATTAAAGTTTTTTTTTTTTTTTAAAAAAAAAAATGGCTGTGAGGAAAGAGGAAATGGAGGAGAGGATGGAATCAAACTCTCACCAACAATGTGGAAGTTCATATAGCCAATCAACTAAACTATTAAGATTCTCAAAGTTTTAATTAAAGTTATATTTATGTTTGAGCATATATCTTGCCAAAATATTTTGAATTTAAGTGTATTTTTCGTAGAGGGATGAAATAACAATTAAAAAAAATAATCAAAATTCTACGGTCAAATGACAAATTCAATTCATCTTATCTTGTGGAGGGGGTGGTAGTATTTTAATCGAGTTTGAGTGTAGAATATATTATGTAAATATATGGTTAGTTTCAATGTATTATCGTAATCTTTAATCTCACGTGTTAAATCGTAGTCCTCCTATATTATGGGAAATTGCCATATATAATGTGTTACATGCGTGTCACCTACTTCTTTGGAATAAATAACTAATTGTCCAATAGAAATTAAGAGACTTTGCAATGTAAATTTATAAGGACACAACACAGATACAAGTTGATATGTCAAGTTAATTGTTTCGTCGCCATTTTCAAACCTTCCCTAAAAAAATTGGGGGCGTATATGATTTTCATCCGTTTCAAAATTATCTCACTTTTTTTCTCAAGAAAAGTTTAACTCATCTATGTTATTTTCGTTTGAGAAAAGGTTTGTCTATGCCATTATTTGTCAACTGAAATGACATAGATGAGTCAAACTTTTAATAGATGACATAAATGAGTCTTTTCTCAAAATTTGATGACATATTTGAGCTTTTTTTCATTAAAAAAGTTAATTTAAGTAATGACGTGGCCAAATCATAATTGACCACGTGTAAAAAAAAAAGGTTTTGAAAAATCGAAATTGTTTTCCGTTAACAAATAATGACATGTATGAGTTTTTTTCTCAAACCGAAAATCAAACTTTTCATAAATAAGGTTTTTCTCAAATTTCGATAACATATTTGAGCCTTTTAACTTCTTTTTCCCAAAAAGTCAAACTAGCAATTTTACAAAAACTAACCCCAAAATAAAATCTATGCCACCAACTATTCACCGATTATAAATTCCAACCTATTGAAAATTTGCATCAGATGAAAGCTTAAACTGGAAATTTGTCAACTATCTACCTTTAGCTAGTTCAATTAGCAAACATGACATTATTATGGATTCCCCTTTATGTTTTTGGTTGAGGGGAATTTGGAGCCTCACAATAAGAATTAAGTTGACGACACTTATATTGAAGAATAATTATATCCCTTTTCCAGAAGCATTTTAACACCACAAAAAAATTAAGGTCCAATACATTGATACTGAAATCCATGTGATTTGCTTACAGATATGGGGCAGTTAGCTAGTTGTGCAAGATTCGCCAATATTATTTGTACCTAGATTATATTTTCTCGAGCGTTTGATCATAGATTTTAGTAGGAATTTGTTTGAAAATTTGATCTTCAAATATTTTTAAGTTCCCAAAAATTGTTCAAATCAATTTTGGATTTTGTAACTTCCACTCGTAAAAAAATAATTTTTTTTCAAGAAAAATACAACTTTGTAAGTTCAAAATTTTGATTTCTAACTTTAAAATCTATGAAGAAATAAAAGCTAATTTATTCAAACAGTATAATTGTAGTCCACTAATGCTCGTTGTAAATGGGCCTTATGTATTTTGATGTTGCTGGCCCAGATACTATAAGCATTCATACACAAGATTTTTTTTTAGAAATAGTGGTACCTTGAGCCCTAATTATCAATTATAGTGAGAAATTGACATTATCAAATATGACAAATTTGTTTTAAAAAAAAACTTGTGATACAATGTATTAATTAACTTTGTATTTGTGTATCGATTTACTTTGTATCAGAGCTAACATATACTGATCAAATAATAAATACAAATATAATCAACAGATATAGAGAGAAACAACTAAAATCTAAACATAATGTGTATTATAATCAATTTAAACTCTCTCTATTTCGAATAAATATGTTTGCTCTGTCCAAGTATTTTTAGTGAGAGACTATGGTTTCTATGATGGGCTTTATTATATAAGGATTTGAACCAAGTTATGGATCTTATTTAGGCCCATATGACATCTTCAATTGCAATATATAATAGTGATGTTAATTGTTGCTCATAATAAACCAGCAATAATTGTCATTACAGTATGGAAACAACAATTTTTGTAACAGGGGAAACAGAAGAGTCGGCTATTTCATAAGCTGCTAATTACATATATGGTACACTAATTTCTAAGAATTACATAAAGAGGGCATATTAAACTATACTAACTAATAACTATAACGCCCTCTCTCTGTTGATTAGTAAAATGACCATGCTGTCCTCCGCCGGCGCTCATGGCCACTTCTCATTGCTACTAACTCCGTCCTTCCACTCTTCCTCCGCCGGCGCTCATGGCCACTTCTCATTGCTACTAACTTCGTCCTTCCACTCTTCCTCCATCGCCGTTCGGATGTCCTAACGGCAGCTGCTTGCTCTACCTGCGGCAAATGCATCTGAAATCGGCTTAATTACCAAAGTAACCTCCCCAACCGCTATACACCACGCAACAGCTAAGAACATCACCAGCATGGCAACACAGTGGAATGGATCATCTGGCGGCAAAATTGGTAATGATACTAAGCACAGAATCTGCAAAGGCAACGCAATCATGAAAGAGGTCGCCAGCAAATTCACCCGTACCTGAATTTTTCTGTTAATTACAAAGGAGATAACTCTCCAACACGAAATAACAAAGGCTAACAAGTAAGCAACAGTAAATCCCCCAAACAAAATAGAACTATACACAGGGTAAGTACAGAGCACCGTCTGGTTCCCCAAGATATCTGTTGAAACGAAGGAGCTAGAATGTAGGTATATCGGTAGATGCTTCTGCAATGGGGAGAAGAACACAGCAAGGATCTGAAGCACCAAAAGAGGTAAACAAATCGGCCAGACGACGATAACAGCCCAAATTCCACTTGGACTTTGTTTCTTAATGGACACGTTTACTAAGAAAAGAAGGGTGGTGAGGAACGCCGGTTCGAATAAGCCCAGGGAGAGAACCACATGAACTTTACACAAATTTGCTTGTTGATTTAGGGTTAGAGATGGTAAGAAAGAGAGAATATAATTCCGGCGAATGAAATTTAGCCGGAAAACTTCGTTTAACCCCCAAAGAATAGCGAAGAAAACAAGGAGTAAACGGACGGTCCACAGAGAATTGAAATTTTTAAGATGCGGATATTGACGAGATCTAAGACGGAGATGGAAGATAAACACAAACGAAAGTAGAGAAAGAAGAAGAAGACCGGAAATAAAACAAATTGTGACGAAATCAAATGTTCCGTCAACGACAGGAGCAGAAGGAAAAAGGAAAGTAGAATTTGAGTATGGATCCTGTAACGGCAAACTGGAATTTAAATCGGAAGGGATATGTGAAGGTGTAGACAATATCGTAGAACCTGGTATTAACGGAAAAGATGAAAGAGATGCTTCGGAGCCATTAGCAACATAGAAAGGTGATTTTCTCATAGAGAAAGTTGTGGTGGTGGTTGGTGGTGAATGATTCGCCGGCCACCGCGCCGGTGACGGTGGTGATAGAACGGTGATTTGTTTTTTGTGATTAGTTGTTGGAATTGCATAATTATTTTGGGAGGTCGGAAATGGTGGGTTGAGTTTTGGGGAAAAACAGACAAATTTGCAGAGGATTTGAGTTTGAAGGAGAGAGAAGAAGAGTCAGATATTTTTGGTTAGTGGATTTTGAGAAATTTCTCCTAATAGCTCGTTATTCTGCGGTTGCCATTTGTGTTCTAAAAATACAAAGTACAAGGAAATAACCACGGGGTACAACAACTTAATGCAGATAAAAATAGTAATAATAAGATAATTGCGATACAATTAAATTCAAATTTATATTGAAAAAATGACGCATTTCACTATAATCATTCTTTCTAATATCTGGTAGCTTCTGATATTTTCTTAGATATTTATGAGTCATTTTCGTTAGTTGGATTCTTCTCAATGTTTGCAAGTTGGTCTTAAGTGGTGTAGTTAAGCTATCGTAGTCTGAGCTGGAAGTAATAAAGGTGTTATAAAAATTAAAATAGGTACAAGCATGCTATGAAAAGGTTGATCATTGTTTTCTTAAAACCATGATCAATAATGTAAATAATGCTTTACAAAATATTTTTACTGTATATTAAAGATGATTATTAAAGGGATTCGAATATTTTTTTTTCTTTCTGATTCATATTAAAAGCAAAGTTTGTGTGTGCTAGGTAATCGTAATTAGGTATTGAAACGATTTTAGAACGAAATGCGGATTAATGTACAGATTGTTAAAGTTACATAAAGAAACTATTTTGGGATATGCAGTGATATTAGAGAAAAAATTAGTACAACGATCAACAAAAGGCCTGTGAGACTCACATAAACATATCATTATTTGTCAAATCACCGAAAGCATGAAGAAAAATATACTAATTAATAAAATGTACAATATACATGAAATAATTTTATATTTCTTCTATCTCAATTTATGTAACACTTTTTTTATTTTTGGACTGACGAAAAGTTTAAAATTGGCTCAAATTTGCGCATGAATTTTTTAATTTTTTTGAAACGAATTTATATATTTGTAAATTGCGTAAAAAGTATATAAGTCACAATAATTGACTATTCAAAATATTTAAAATATATATATGAAAATTTCAAAGTAAAAATAGACTTGTTTGAATCTCAATATCGAAAACGTGTCACATAAATTGAAATGGAGGGATATGTTTTTGAACATTCTTCGTGATCTCTCTAGGAGGATGTTTGGATTGGCTTAAAAGTTGGTCAAACCTACTTTTAAATCAGTTTTTGACTTTTAGAAGTATTTGACAAATATAAAAATAACTTAAAATATGTCAAAAATGACTTAAAATAAGTTAGAAAGTGATTGACAAGATAAAAAATGACTTAAAGTAAGTTTTAAATGATTTAAAATAAGTAAAAAAATCAAAAATAGGTCTTTCCTATTTTTTTATTTTTGACTTAAAAGTTACTTTTTTAAGTCAACTCAAACGAGCTCTAACTCAATCACCGTCAAAACAAACAATTAATTTTCTCCTTTCTTAAAATTAATACGATTTCAAAAACCACAGTTACTCCATTATTACTTCACCCTGGTGATACTCGTAACAATAATACACAAAAAATATCTATTTAAATTATCTCTAACAATTTTTCCCCATTACCATTTTAAGTTTGTCGTAAAACTATAGGTTCTCAATCAAATAATTTCACGTTATGTCAGCTGATAGCCTGGAGGGCAGGCCTTTTCATTTTGGGGTGGGCTTTTCCGGCGGATGTTTGATATCTGTACTAGAACTCAAGTTTATTTCAAAATCGACTCTAAATGTTGGGTTTAGCGGGATTCTAATTCATGATCTTTGTTATAGATACATATGTAATTATCATTCCATTACAATCCTTGAATAAGGAATACAAAGTAGTTGATGGTTAGTTGCATGCAGTCGTTTGTAGCTAGGTATTGTGGTGAGCATTTGGTTCGATTCTTCGGTTTTGGTTTTAGAATAGTCTGCACCATATACCAAATCAAATTAATTCAGTTCGGTTTGATTTTTTCTACTTTGATTCGGTGTAGTTCGGTATTTTTAAGTCGGTGTTTTGGTGTGAATGAGAAATAAAATGTGGACAAGATCAAAGTATAAGATACTTAAAGAAATAAAAACTTTGTTAAGGAATGATGTGTCTCGCTGTGTAACACTTATTGTGCTAACTAAAACACTATATTTGTCTTTATCAAGAACATTGTGCCTTCAACTACTTCGGAGAAAAAACAAGTACGAAGACGGGTGCCATTATATCACGTACATTGATAAAAAAATATATGGTGAGTTCCTCTTCAGAATTAATATTTGAAGTTAATAATTGAATTGTACAATTGTTGTTACTTTGATTTGTTCATGAATAATGTAAGGGAAAAGGGTCAAAAATGCTCTTAAACCATGCGAAAGGAACAAAAATGTCATTCGTTTGTAGTTTGGTCCAAAAATGTCTTTGTTGTCAATACTTTGGTTCAAAAATGCCCTTATTGTTATTTAATGGGTCAAAAATGCTCATTTTTCAAATAAATATATTATTTATTTTCTTTTTAACACCTTTTTTTTGAAATATTTTTTTTAAAAAATTAGCAAATGTTTATCTTACTTCAATTCAGAAAGAATAAAAAATGAAAATATTTCTTATTTTATTATAATTATTTTTTATCGTTATATAAATAGAAATTAATGATGGATATACTATGATCTCTTATATATGACATATAATATATGTCGAAAGGGTACATGAAATTATTCTATTTTAATTGATAAAATGAGATTAAGAAGAAAAAAAATATTTCCTACATTTTTATTTGTTAAAGTGATTTTAAAAGAAAGAAATAAGAACAATGTTCTTTAATAATATTTTAATTAGGAAGAATGTGTTTTAAAAGAAAAAATAATATATTTATGTGGAAAAAAAGGCATTTCTGACCAATTTAGTAACAATAGGGCATTTCTGAATCAAAGTATTGACTGCAAGACATTTTTGAATCAAAGTATTAATGAAAAGGGCATTTTTGAGCCAAACTATAAACGAATGACATTTTTGTTTCTTTTACATAGTTAAGAGAATGCTCATAATTTTTTTTTTATATATCAATTCGATTCTTTAGTATACCAATGTTCTGAAACCCTTACATCGAATCAAAAAATCAAAATATTTTAAAAAAAATATCGACACCAATTCAAAAAATCAAAACCAAAAAACCAAATTAATTCGATTCAATTTTTCAATTTTACCATATTTATGCCCATCCCAACAAGGTAGATTAGCTAATCAATATACTAGCATTGTGGTCGTGCATACATCTCATCAAACGACGCAGTCATTCTGCAAATAAACAGAGAGTAAAACAGTAAGAAAAAAAAAAACAGTGAGTTGTCAAGTTCACTTACATTTCTCTGTCACACTTTCCCAAGCTCAGATATACTACTATTATTGATTTGATCATGCAAAGCTACAGCTAAAAATAATTCACTGGATATTTCAGGACACCATAGAGATAAGAGAGTACTCCTTCCGTCTTATTTTCCTTTTTAATTTGTTTCAAAAAAATATTATTTTATTATAATTAAAAATAATTTAATTTTAAAAATATTTTTTTTATCCTTAATAAAATAATTTTTAATAACAAAAATATCAATGAATTTTGTTTTGGACCACAAAATTCTAAAGTCTTTTTTTTATTTATTTTAGACATCATGTCAAATCAAATGTTGTCATATAAAATGGGATGAATGGACTACTATTTTTGATCAATTTCGATATTCAAAACACTCTTTCTTTGCATTTTAAATCCTTTTCATATATATTTTTTAAATATCTTGAATAATCAATTATTGTAACTTGCATTATTATTTTTTTACGTAGTTTTCAAAAGGAATATTACTTTATTCCTTCGTCATATTGGTATGAAAAAAATATTGTAATATATACTACTACTTTTAGTATAGTTTTTGAATAGATATTGTTGATTTATTTTAATATAGCTTTGGAAATTAATTAAATTAATAATCTGAGAAGCAATATAACAACTAATCTAGGACAGAAAAAAGTATAAAATAAAGCAATTCTAGTGTTTACATTGATACAACTTGGCAGGGTAGCAATTCTTGTCAAACATAAGGTTATATGCAAAATTTAGTAGTTAAATCAGATCTCATGGGGGAGGAAGAAACACTCATGCGTCTAATTTAGATAGAAACATTTGTATTTGGAAAATTATTACTATGGGTTTTTATATGTAATTTTTGATATTTATAAATTTTACTAAAAAAACGTTAGATATCTTAGGTACGAATTAATGATCAAAACTAAGAATTTTGAGTCAAAAAATTTGAATAGTGCCACAAACATTTGATATATATATATATATATATATATAAATATATATATATATATATTCAATCTATCTATCGCATGTGCATACCAAATGCAAATTACAGCTCATAGAATTTCATTTCTGTCAGTATAGACACTAGAGAAACTAAGACTTGATAATAATATTGATGATCACTAACAACTGTCCAATGTGATTTTATAAGTGTAGTACGAGAAGATTGAGTGTATGTCGATCTTTCCCTTACTTTACGTAAGGTAACCTAATTCTTTAATAATCATTTCAACTCTTTCATATTTGTGACGTTAACTCATCTTCTCAAGAATTATCCTCTGCTCAAGAAAAGTGTTTTCAAAAGTAGATTTGACAAATACAAAAGTAAAAGATATGAAAAAAATAGAGCAAGAATCCAATAAAAAATCCAAGTAGAAGAGGGAGCAGAATTGACAAATACAAAAAATAAGAAGGAATACAATATTGTATGTCTATCTATATGGCATCATTCACATTACATAGAAAATTAAAAGACCAGATCACAAAGATTTCTGTCCTCGAAAGAGCAACCTAATTCCGACGTTGCTCAGCTCTTCCGATATGTTGTTTTATTTCTGCTCAATACTCTAAAAATGCACTATTTTGATGGATCTGAAGCGCGTTTTGATTAGATATTTTTGCAAAGTTCAAGTAACATAGCTTAATTCTCATCTCCAGTTGCCTTATACTCCCTCTATCTCATATTAGACGAGAATCTTATTAAAAGTATTTAACTTATATAAATTGATCATTTACTAGAATTGATTGATTTTTTTCTCATTTTACCTCTATAATTAATTTGACTTTTAGAATTATAAACAAACTTTGAAGATCAAAAGACTTTTTTTCGAGAGGCTAGTTAATATGATAAAAGAGCAAAATAGTAAAGTTGATCTATCTATTAATGATTTTTTCTTTACCGTATAAAATGAAAAGTGTCAGTCTAATATAAGACGGTGTGAGTATATGAAATTTCTACTTTATTGTTCTCTCTTTTCTGGATAAATGAAGGAACTCATACTTCATGTTTAGAAACCCTAAAAGGTAGAGAGGAAGGAGGAATAGAAAATTGCATGAAAGCAAAATCAAGTAGTAGTACTAGTATAGATCCAGAAGGTTTTTGTCATCATATTTGAGGGACCTTTAATGAGTGGTGAATGATGAAATCTAGTAGAAAACAGAGACAAACAAATAACACAGCCATGATAACTAGGGTTGAATTTAACATCTGAAAAGAACAAAAACAAAAAGAGAAGAGCAGAGACAGTAATAATGAAATCACAGCTATTCTTCCCCAAATTAGCCTAAAAGGGGTCAAAATATCATTATTGTTCCAACATTCCTGTCGGATTTTGCATGCCAATTAAAACCCCCAAAACTGAAGAAAAAAAAACACGAATACACATGCACTTTTTCACAAATTCAAATTAATCGATCAAAAAAAATACGATATAACAGAAAATAAATCTCACCTGAGTTTTCTGCAGCAAACACCGACACAGAGACGATTAGGGAATGCAATTTTTGTTTCCAAATTGGGGGGAATGAAGCCTGGTCCGAAAACACTATCTCATCGTGATCATATTTACACTAGATTGAAAATATAAATTGAATTGGTTCGATCTATAGTACTTAAATGATCGAGAAGAGATAATGACTTCGAGCCAGACAACATTCCCCTCAAATCTGGAAGCTACTCCTCTGATCCATCTATTGATTCAGCAATATAATTCCCTGAATATTGATTTTGGAAATTGAAATATGATGAGTTGTTAAAATTAGTTGGTTTAAAATAAAAAGTTGTTAGTGGAGTAGATAAAAACAGCATGATGATTATTACAATGATTTCATTATGGTGCTTTTGAATGTGTTTTTGTGGGGGTGGTAGTATATAAGGGGGGGGGGGGTGAAAGGCAGGGGAAAGATGTAGACCGTAAGACAGAGTATATAGGGGGCCTGCTTCTCCGTTTTATACGCTGGAGTATTTATCCCCAACGTCTTGTCCCCTCTATGACAAAACATACACACCTCAACATACTTTATACCATTTATTAAGTCATCATGAACACGACTAAAAATGTAAATTGTACTAGACAAATTCGATTTAATGAGCACGATTGAAATTCGTTGGGTTGGAAGGAGAAACTAATCTATGTCTTTGAGATACTATCTGCTACACTAACTCAGTTATCCTCAGAGATTATAAGGATTTTTTATACTACTATTTTTATTATTTAACTTGTTAGAGTGAATAAAAATTACACATTGATTGGGGATTGAAGTGATACAGCTTATATAGATTTGGGCAATTTTCATCTTATCTTTCGAAGTTGAGTTAAGCTTAGGTGTCATATATTTACTTTGTTCTGAAACTCATGAGGAGCATTGTTCAAGTCCATATAAGCAGACGGTCAGTTCATTACTTAATCAATATGAAACTTTTACCTACTTAAGCATAACTTAGTGCTATTTCTAACTATTTTTATTATAATAGACCTGATCATAAATATTTTTTAATTGCGTCGCTATTGCACTGCATACACCTTAAAACTCTTCAAAGGTACCATGGTGTTTTCTTTTTTTAATTTTGCTTACAATTACTTCAACTATCTCTAATCAATAGTCTTACTTTCTATTTTAACTGATTTAGAGATTATGTACATATTTTTCCTACAAATATTTAATAGTATTACTGTACCTATTTTAGTCCAGATTTAAGTGATTTATTGAGATATGAGTTATGACACACTTCTTAAAGAAAATATTTAAAGATATAAATCAAAGGCTACTTTTCGTCATCACTTTTTAATTGATTATTTCCAAATTATTCTCCTAAAAAATATAAAATAATTAAGAAATACATTGAAGAAGGATAAATATGAAGAAAAAATTCAACAATTCTTTTAAACTTAAAAAAAATCTCAACAATTCACTTAATATGGACTATAGTGAAAATGGACTAAAGGGAGTATTATTTTATCACCAAAGAAAATTTAGAATTAATTTTTCTAAGAAGTGGAGTAGTTGTTATTTGCATAATAAGGTGGATATGAAAAGTATTGGTGTCCTTTTACACCATAAAGTAGAATGAAAAAGATGTACCATGGAATCTTGGAAGTATGATACCAGTCCAAAGACAATACATCTATATCTTCTCCACATACCATTGTCTCCTTTTCATCATTATTTTCTTTTCTTTTTTAGATACTTTACTTTTTAGATGATATACTTATGAATTTCATTTTTTTACCTCGATTTTGTGTCACATTAGGTCTACTTTGAAAATTAGTCTCATCACTAATAAGGGTCAAGGAAGAGTAGTAACTAAGTACTTCTCAACTATAATAAAATGTTTCAAATTCTGAATGTAAATTTTGTTTTGCTAAAGAGCGTTTTATTTCTAATATTGAATTTTTCAACGTGAATCTAAATTTAATTAGGTTACAATGTGTACTAACGGATCAAAATTTAATCAGGTTACAATGTGTACTAACGGATCAGAAAACAAAAAAAAAGTTCATTCAC
The DNA here is from genome assembly GCA_029582245.1 of Solanum etuberosum. NCBI lineage: Eukaryota > Viridiplantae > Streptophyta > Magnoliopsida > Solanales > Solanaceae > Solanum > Solanum etuberosum. The sequence goes on from JAJONR010001375.1 coordinate 45,337, forward strand.
TCATTTGCATTTAGTTTGTAAATTGGTCAATTTGATTCATATGTGAATTTTGTCACATCATAACATAAAAAAGAGAAGTCTAATTTTATAAACTCCCTATTTTCCATGAAAGATAATTTACTTCCCTACATTACTTTGTCTTTACAAATCATTTGACTTGATCACACAATGCTGTCCTTTGCTTTCAGTCAAAGTCTTGTGAACAGAGTATCCCTTACGTCAAAAACTTTATTATATGATTTCATAACATTTTTTCATGCAAATTACAGTGTTGTGTATTTTTTGCTATTTTATAGTCTTACATCTTTACACGTGAATTAGGTCAAATTATGTCTATAAAGGTAAAAAAACACAAATGATAGGACAGTTTCTCACTAGCAAAAAACTTCTTGCTTTGTAACTTTTAAAGACTGATAATTGAGTCAAGATTCTTTTTGCATTCATACGAAGGTTGTCACGGGACTTATTGTCCCTTTAGAATATGTCTTTTGAGCTATGACATATCGAGCCTAAATGCGTGTGTACTGTATGAACTTATGTCATATAAAACGTTTCCTTCCTCTTTCATTCATGTAGGTATGAAATTCATTTAAAACGTCATGTGCAACTCATCTTCAACAACCTAACAATTTAATTGAAAATCTGTTATTCCTACTTGATCCGCCGTCGTAAAAAGGTAAATCCAACAATGTGAGGGCTTATGTCATAGGCTTGACCAAAGGATGACTTGTGATACACATAGACCTACCCTTTAGGCTTTTTCTACATTGACGCGGTTTTAAGTCATTGGAGTTGGTGAGAATTGAGGAAAAAGGGTACAATCCGCCAATTGCCCCTTTTTTTCCTTTTAACTTTTTGTCTCTTTCATATTCCGACATTAACATCTTTCTTACTACAAATTCGTTGGAAATAACAAACACACAACAAAAATTCTACGTGTGAAGTTTTAAAAAATGAGTAATTTGTCTAAATTTATTTTCAAATTGAGTAAATTGTTAATATTCATAATGGTTGAATCGTAACAAATCTCCTTCGTAGTTATTTACTCTATTGTTTTAAAATAACAGGATATTTTTAGGTTGGATATGTCTCTTAAGAAAACTATTCATTTTTTTTTAATATAAAGTGTTTTACTATCTTATCTCCGATTGAATACCTTGATCAAGAAAGAAGTGACTCTTTGGTGGTGTAAAACTCCATATATTAATATAGACATCTCAGTAACCAAAAGGCCACAATCCAATACTATGATGTTACATACTCGAACCAAATGAGATTTTATTCAATGTGGTCCTTATGATTTTTTTTTAAAAAACACCTTTAATCTTCAAATTAATGATATACGCATAATACATTATTTATTTCTATGACTATTAACCTTTACAAATTTAATAAATTATAAAATGATAAACCATTTGATTACCAGGGTCCAGGGGTGTTATAAATTGGTATTGTTACTTCATATTCGAGTGTAAATATAAATCTAAAAATTGTCTAAACATTTCATAATTTTTATATTACGGGTTAAATTATAAAATTTTCAACTAATTGATGATAAAATTTTCTCACTAGGAGCAAAATAAGATTTATTAATAAGGCAATAACTGGAGGATGAAAAGTTCATTTATCTCAAATAAGCAATATATTCTGATATGTAATCTAATCGGGCTGAAAACGCCCAATTATCTATATATTGGGCCGTTCCTCCCTTGGGTGCATTTCTAGTTGTTGGGCCCAGAATTGTTTCTGTAAATAAAGTTTTGTAGTAATGGGCTTACAGCCCAACACTTCTTATGGTTGGACATGTGCCACTTCATATTATAAGATAATAAAAGAAGGGCAATTTTCCCTATAATTTAGGGCATAATCTCAATCAGTAGCTATAGTTTTGATAATTATCATTCGTGGCAATTCTTTATGAGGCTATGCGAACCGTAAACAAGGCACTTTTTAGTTTTCACGAATATGAAAACAATTTGCTTCCTATTTTTTCTTCTATGCATATACTTGTGTGTACTAATGATAGTTAATGTCTCAAAAAGCTCATTTAACTGTAGAAATTTATGTAACAAAATTATTAAATTTTATTTTGTATCAATTAAATCACTCAACTTAAGGGTTTTATCTTACAAAATTAATCAACTTTGAGTTTTTATCTTACAAAATCACTCAGCAAATTTATCATTAAAAGATCTAACATGACAACATTAATTAATTTTTTATGCTATGTAAACATGAATCCCACAAATAAATAAAAATAAAGAAAATTCATTTCTTATACCTAACCCACCCATAAATTAAATAACGGATTTAAATAGATACATAAATATTTTTAACGCGCATTTTAACGAGAAATTGAACTCTAAAATATTCATGTTATTAATAAGAGATAAATTATTACTAAAGTAATAAGAAAAAGTTGGCCTAATAATAGAATACCACAGTAAAGTCGAAATATTCTAAAATCTGATATCAAATATAAGTAACTAAAACAAAGTCAAAGTCAACGGAAAAAATAAATATTGCACGCATTTAGTATTTGTAAAATTTATTTTATACTGTATGATACGTGTTTTTTTAAATAGTTTTGTATTATTTAACTACAGTTAATCATAGAAAAGAGCTAAAAATGGCAGATTTCTTGCTAAAATAATGCTCACTGAAAATGTTTACTTACCAATCTAGTTGGATCCGTTATTTTAATTTGAGAGTGGGTGGGTGATGTAAAAGAAATGTGTGTTTTTTTTTTTAAAATTTTGTTTATTTGTGAAATTTATGTTTATTTGATATAAAAAAATAAATTATTTTGTAAATTTTTTTAATGATAAATTTGGTTAAGTGATTTCTGAAGAAAAAAATTCTAAGTTGAATGATTTTATGATACAAAATCAAATCCAATGACTTAATAACATAAATTCTTATAGTTGAGAGTAATCTTTTAAGATAATAACTCGAAATATTAATATAGCACAAAGATGTTGGTTTTATGTTTGCATATGTCATCTTACAAAAGGTATTTTACAAAAAGAGAAGAAGATGTCAAGCATTGGAATAATGGTTATAGAAAAATGTCGATTTACTTCAAGCTTTTGGCTCCCCAATTCAATTTGTTGGAATATCATAACCATCGAAGCAATAACAAATTGTAATATGATGTAAAACAATATGGAAAGGAATAATCAGAGTTGCGAGTCTTATCAAATGTGAAAAATGATACATAACTCAGATGAAATACAGTTCTATGAAAGATAGAAACAGGTAATGAATTTCTTTGAAGAAGTCGATGTTGTACATATTCCTACATCTTGGAATATGTTAGCACACAATTTAACAAAGTTTTTAATTTCATTATTACTATTAAGTTACTTGATCTTTTTAGTACAAGAACATTTCAATAGGTTGAGTAGTCAAGAAATTGCCCAAATAGGGTTTGAAATTGGGATAGTTATCCTAATACAACCCCACATTCACTATCCTTTTTCCACGTTTAGTGAAACATCACACACACTATGGACCACCCTATTTAATCTTATTACAATTATCCACACGAAAACTCGTGCTCCAACATTCTTCCAATTAACCAATACCACCTCCTATGGCCCATGAGTGTTAAAAGAAAAACCAAAATATCATATCAAACCGACAATCGAACTAACGCATTAAATCGACAATCAAACCAAGGGTGTTGCCAAAGAAAATAAAAAAATTGTATTAAATCGACAATCAAATCAAATGTCCTAGTTCAGATATAAAAAATATAAATTTAAATGTCTTTTTGATATTAATTCACTCTAGTTCATAGAAGCATTCGTTCCAAAAGTTTTAACGTGTCGATTCAAGAAAAATGAGAAGTAGAAAACTATTAATTAGGCAATATCTTGCTATAATTGAAAAGGAAAGTCTAATCATGGCCGTTTAGGACAAATTTGATAGAAAGCATTTAGGATTATTCCTTAATCGATGATTTAAATAAATATTATATTTATTAGTACGGTTCAAAAATACACAGATTGAGATAACTAAATAAAAACATGTTATAATGATACCTAACAAGCTCATTCACCGAGACTGGTACTTCTTTATTGCGTCATGTCTGATTTGTCTTCAATCTTCACGTGTCACCATCTAATACATCAAACTATCGAGTCCGGGTTTTGACCCATAAACCTTCCTCTTTGGTTGTCCTTACGGAACGCGAATTCAAACTATTTGAGATCTTAAAATGAATATCGAACACCAGATAAAAAAATCACAAATTGGGAATAAAAATACTAACGCAATGACACTTTTAATTTGCCCTGAAAATTTATCTCTCTCTAATCTTAATGGTTTCTAGAAATTTCTCTAGTATAGATTAAAGTCATTTAACATTATATTCATTTATGCACTCAAAAAAACAAAGAACATGGTAAGTAAGAAACTAGCAACAATATAATGCTCTTTATGGGTTAATGCACAAATAATTCAAAAGTCACTCAAAAAGTCTAAAAAGATGGACTTGTGAAGTCCCCACTAAAGAAACATGCACTAGTACTGGTGGTTCGGTTCTATTAAATTTTGATTTGATTTGTTGGTTTTCAATTTAAGAAAAGTATGTACCGTATATAAAATTAAATTAATTTGATTTTTTATACTTCAATTTGGTGTTTTTAAATTGGTTTTATAGTGCGAAAGAAAAATAAAATGAAGACAAAATCAAATTAGTATAAGATATTTAAAAAATTTAAATTATGTTAATGAATGATGTGTCTCGTTATGGAACACTTATTGTGCTAACTAAAAAACTATATTTGTCTTTGTCAAGAACATATTGTGCCTCCAGGCTCCAACTACTTCTCGAAAAAACAAGAACGAAGACGAATTCCTTTACATAATGTACATTGATAAAAATATGTTAGGGTTCCTCTTGGGAATTAATACTTGAAGTTAATTATTGATTTGTACATTTATTGCTACTTTGATACATTCATGAATGATTTAATTGTTAGTTGATTTTTTGTTTTTAGTTAAGAGAATGCCCATAATAAATAAATAAATATATATATATATATATATATAAAATTATTATTTTTTATTTTTTTAAAAAAGTTTGATTTTTCGGTGCCTTACACCGAACCAAAGAATCGAACTTTTGAAAAAATAACACCAACACCGAATCGAAAAAATTAAAAAATAGATACCGAATCGATTCGGTTCGATTTTTCTATTTTCCGATATTTATGCTCACCGACACCAAACCGAAAATAACATATACATTATTAGTAGTGATGACTTAAGAGGTATCCTTTTCTATCTTTCTTTCTTTATTTCTCATCATTTTTTCCCCTATAGAATCTCAAAGAACTTCATAAAAAAATATTTCCCCTATAGAATCTCAAAGAACTTCATAAAAACAAGAGTTTAAGATAATGTTATGAGTACTAACAAATACTAGTTCTCTCCTTATCAAGAAATAGTTGCCTATGTGGGTCATAGAAAAGAAAATACATAAAGCCTATTTCTGCGGAATCCAATACTTTACGATTGAACTTTATATATTTATGTACGAAAAAAACATAAATAAAAATCAAATATACATTATAAAATTCATTCTCTCAAGTTTTTAACTTGAAATACGTAATATTTAAATTCTGAATCTATTACGAATTCTGAATTACCTAACAAACGATACAAAAAATTAAAACAGAAATCCATGAAGCACGTTTATAACTAGTAACGAATAGCAACTTCACCTACCACAAAAGGGTAGCTTCTTCCTCACTAAATTAATAATATTAAAGCTTATCAACAATTATGACAAGATTGTGAGAATGACAAATTTTCAACATTCACGGCTACAAAAAGATACAATAAAGAAAATATACCATAAAACATATGACACCTGTATATAGTATAGGAGACACTTCATCAAATCTAATAAGAACAAGTAACTACATCAAAAATCAAACAAACAATTCAAGTAAAAGAGGGCAACAATCACGTGTCTGGTCTAATGATCAATAAAGTAGGTATTAAATTAACTTTAAAATTTTATATTTAAATTTTAATAAAGATAAAAATAATAAATAAATTCTTATGATTTATTCCAATGGATGATAGAATTACCTAATATTTGTGCCGATAAAAACTATGGATAACACAATCATTTTTAAAAATGGCTAAAGAGGACCACTTTCAATAGCATACGTGGTGTTCTTAAAATCAGAAGAATTGGGAATATTGTGTCAAAGCTAAAGTCCTAAAATTGGCTATTTCTTCCTCCATATGATTATTAATTAATAATACAAGAACCAAAAAGCTATATTTTTTTGTAGCTATTAGGCGACCATATATATCCATTTAGATTACTGTCGTTACGTACAGTTCAGGACATCTAAACTATTTTACTTCCAAAGTATATATGTTTATGGCATTAAAAACAGGATCAAAATTTCCATTTTTGTGTGTGGACATCACATTTAAAATTCAGAATTGCCATGGTTCCCTTAATCCAGCTGATATCTCGAAGTAATAAGAAAAAAGCATTTAACTCTATTTTATAAAATAAAAATTGCTCAACTAATGGTAATTGTTTAAGAAAGGCGCTTAACTATTGTCATTTCACCTACAAAGTCACTTAGTTAGTTGTATAATTCGTTAATTAGAGAATTAAATTCAGAAATCCTTTCTATATACTCAACGTAATTTAATTGAATGATTTTTGTGTTACAAACAAAGTAGAGTGACTTTATGAGATTTAAGTTAGTTGAGTTACCATTTGAGATTTAAGTTGCATATTAACTTATTTTACTGCAAACACATGAAGTTAATATCCTGAATCGGCCTCTGCATCTACATATTGAGAAGGAAAGTCCTCAATCTCAATACATTCTCACATTATAGCAACAAGTTAAAAAGCACTACACATATGGACAGGAGCGAACCCAAGATTTGAAAAATACGGGTGCACCAATCTTAAGCTAAAAAAAGCTTTAAAAAAAGATTCTACTTGGGATTGAACCCTAGTCATTTGGGTGGATCTATTAGCTTGTACCACAAGGTACACAACACCATTTCATATTTTTTATGGGACAGTATTAATTATATTTAGTTTCTGTCAGTTTCTCATTAACGAATGCACGTGCACCCCACGTGGTCCGCCTCTGCATATGGAAGGTATGAATAAATTAAAAAGATATCACAAATATCCAAAAGAAATAAGTTGGAAAAAGATACACGACTTGTTAGACAATTGGCTTGAATGAACCAGCAAACCATAAGTCCCCATCAAATGAATAGATACTTGTTGTGTATAATAGTTAAAGACACCTACCTATTTACCAATTTTTAAAAATAATTTCTTATCAATACAAATATTCATTAACTGTTGAAACTTCTCTCTCAACTTGGAACAAATGGAACCAGAACTTGATAATTCTGAGATTTCCAACTTCAAAAAGCCCTTTAAGAACAAGTGTGAAAATGTTAAAAGGTTTACTGATGAGCAAGTGAAGTTACTTGAGTCCATGTTTAAACTAGGGACAAAGATTGAACCAAGAGAGAAGCTGAAATTATCAAGAGAACTCGGGTTGCAACCACGCCAAGTAGCTATTTGGTTTCAGAACAAAAGGGCTAGATGGAAATCGAAGCAATTAGAACACGAATATCGGATACTTCAATCAAAATTTGACAATTTAAATATGCAATTTGAATCTTTGAAGACAGAAAAGGAAAGACTACTCATTCAGGTATATAGTAGATGTACTTAATTTCTTTAGTGAAGATTCTGACTCTACTGCTATCCTCGCAACTTATGGAAACGAATAAAATTTGTTGTTTTCAAAACAGTTGGAGACATTAAATGATCAGCTAGAAAACAACAACGCTAGAGGCAGCGGAAGTCAAGATTCAAGAGACAGTGAATTGCTGCATACAAGTCCAGAAAATGGATTTACAGACTTAGAATTGAAGGATTTTTCAGGTTTTTCCAATTCGAGATTCGATCACAAGAGTGTAAATGAAAAAGATGATGACACAAGAGAAGGAAGACATAAATACTTCACTCCCAAAGAAGAAGAAGAGTTTTGGAACCTGGAGGAATTAGGAGACAATAATTCCTTAGAACATTGGTGTGTTGGCTTAGGTAGTATTTCCAATTCCAAGTTGTGGGACTTTTGAGCCTCACAAATTGTACATAACTTTCTTAAAGTAGTAGTAGAATAGAAGGAAGGAATATTTATATATCTCAGCTATCTTGTTTTTCTTCTTTTCCATTGTGAACAAGAATCAGAATGTAGATTTATAAAAACAGAGGTTCCAAAACAGAGGCATTGTTTGTGAATCCTTGTTATTGTTCACAAGAAAGCTTAACAAAAATGTTGCAGCTAGAAAAAAAATACAAGCAATGAAAGAGGAAAAAAGAGGTAGCCCGTTACACAAAGCAGGTTGTAGTGGCGTGTCAAAATATAAAGAAGTAAAATCGTGTAGAAGCCAAGGAATGTTAATATGTGAAATATATACATAAAAATAATTTACCTAACTACGTACATAGTGTAATTTTCCAACAAAAGTATATGTGGCTCTGCCACTGAACACAAGCATCAATGATTGATTTACTACTTAAAAATCACAATTTTCCCATTGTAGTTTCTTACTGAAAAATGTTTAGCAACTATTCTCAATATTTCAATGGGTATTCGTTAGGATGGAAAAATCATATTTATAACAATTGTTTCTCATGTATTCACCGTGGAAAAAGCCTCGATTTTTAATAGAGATTCCATTGCTTGAACCTGTAACATATATAAGTCACAATAAAATAACTTTACGATTGTCCCAAAGCTTCTTCTGGCAAAAAAAAAAGAAGACCTCTTTTTCTTGTGCGACCATAGTCAAATTGCCTATTACATATTACATAGGATATTTGAAGCTAATTTTGTGTGACTGAAAGTAGAGTTACTTATCAAGTTTAAGACAACCGCTAATTAACCAGATTATTAGTAACAGCACTAGAGTAGAGATACATGTAGATACCTTTACCAATTTGCTGACTTTTTTCACAATTGAGTAAATTCACTTGAGAAAGATCCAACAAGAAGAAACCTTGGGGGAAAAGAAAGATAAATTCTAGTTTTGTTCCTAATGTTGTTGTCTAACTAAATTAAAACTTCAATTAATTAAAATGTAATATTTTGATCTCTATACAAACCAAAATATAACGTTTAGACTAGTTAACTAGAATTGTATCATCCCAAATATGAAATAGCATTTTAGCAATATAATTTAACATAAATTCCAGTAATTAAATAATATAGTGCTTAATAGTTAGTTAAATTTCTAAAGATTCACAAAAATTAGGATCAAAATATGTCAAACTAATTAAAGATTAACATGATTAATCAGATATCATATCTGACTAAATTCTCACTTTGTCATCAATATTAAAACACAATTTTTTTTAAAAAAAAAAAAAAACTGCTCTTTGTGTGAAATTGGAAAACATATAAATAAAATTAGAAGACATCTTATAACATCCAACGACGGTTTGGCCGAGTGGTCTAAGGCGCCAGATTTAGGCTCTGGTCCGAAAGGGCGTGGGTTCAAATCCCACAGCCGTCATTTTTTTCTAATTTTTTAATACGCTTTGATTTTTCTTTATTCTTTTTAAATATATTTTTTTATACGTTTTGATCTGAAAATTTATCCAAAGGTTGTCTTCCTCACCTGGAAGCAATGGCTCTCTGCCTCTCAGCTTCAAAATCCATTGCTTTCAACATAAGATGCAGCAATTCTACAAGTGATCCTCTTCCATCTTCTTCTGTTTTCAAATCCCTTAAAATTCCCCGTTTCTGGCCATGGCAGAAGGTATTTTTCGTTTCATCTCCTTTTGCTTAGCTGCACGAATTTCCAGTTTATAAAGGTTAATTGAGTTGAATTTACAGGTAAAAATGGGACCTTTGACAGTATCTCCAATGGGGTTTGGTACTTGGGCTTGGGGTAATCAGCTTCTCTGGGGTTATCAAGATTCCATGGACTCTGAACTTCAGCAGACTTTCAATCTTGCTGTGGAGAATGGGATTAACCTATTTGATACAGCTGATTCTTATGGGACTGGAAAGTTAAATGGACAAAGTGAGAAACTTCTTGGAAAATTCATTCGCCAGTTTCCAGGTCACATTGCTTTGTTCTTGTTTCTCATTAAAGTAGTATATATATTCATGTTTGGAAACTCTGTCATTAGGAAAATAAACCAATTCTTGCTTTTGAACATTTCACAGGCAGCATTAGGAAGTTTTGAATAACCAATTCGATACATTTTTCTTTTTATAACCATGGTGTCTAGGCCACCCTCCCACAAGACCACAAATGTATGGTAAGGTTTGCGTACGTAGTACCCTCCACGGAGCTCACTTGTGCTCCGTGGGATTACACTGGCATGTTGGTGGTGGCGGCGGTGTCTAGGCCTCCTCAAATACTTTTAAATCGTTCTCTTTAGGAACTAGGAGTAGAATTACATTGGCGATTCGGGTGATCCAGTCACAGGACACTTACGTTTCATCTTAATTGCTTCACATTAATGGAAAAATAGAGCAGCCTTGAACTTATAGTTTAGTTTCCCAACTTTTTTTTTTTTTTTTGGTATGTCTTTTGAAGAATTGTTTGCTATTCTGACTAATTATGTAAATTTGTAACATTTTTAAACTTTGAGTTACATAATACCTTCCGTTCTTGGTTGGACTTCTGTCGGAGCATTTGGTGCTCAGTAAGTTTGTTAAGGTAACCGAAATTCACTTTTGTTTTCTAAGTTTTTAACTTATCACGTTTTCAGGAGACAAGCAAGTAAAGAATGACATTGTTATTGCAACAAAATTTGCAGCATACCCATGGCGCCTAACACCTGGACAATTTGTGAATGCTTGCAAGTATTGCTCAACCTCATTTCTTCTGAACATACTGATAATCAGAATATCAAAAGTCCAGTTTTAAGGGGGGAAATACGTGTGTTATTATTTTCATTTGATTAAAGTTACATGATTGTTAGAAGTGCACTAAGTTACTCTATCCTACAAACTTATAAGAAAGGCATTAGGGTCATAATTTGCTTGTTCCTTGTGAAGCAACAAGATGATTTTATTATATACAACTTTGTGACAGGTCTTCTCTGGAAAGGATGGAAATTGAGCAAATTGGAATTGGACAGTTGCACTGGTCAACTGCAAATTATGCACCTCTGCAGGAACGAGCTCTCTGGGATGGTTTAGTTGCCATGTACGAGAAGGTTACTAATAACTCAAAGTATTATTTGGGATTGTGTGCATTGTTTGACTATTATGTGTGGGGAGATCAACATTTTGATTTTTGGTGTTATTCTGTCAATTCTTACAAGCAATTCTGAACTGACTTTCTACTAAATCTGTTCTCCATTATCTCCTATGGATAAAGTACTTGATAGATTCACAGAATTGCACATAATCAAATTACAAATTTACTCTCATGAAGGGTTTAGTTCGTGCAGTAGGAGTGAGCAACTATGGACCAAAGCAGCTGCTGAAAATATACAAATATCTTGATGACCGAGGAGTTCCTTTGCGCTCAGCCCAGGTGCGGAGTCTTCTTCTTAATTTACTATGAAGTATACAGTTACCTTTCTTTTCAGAAGCAAATACAATTTTGTTATATGCACAATGCTCAAGTTGGATTAACATCAGTGTGGAATGCTCTGTTGTTTAAAAGAGGTAAAAGCCAACAATGTACGACTTCTCTAAAGAAAACGAATACAGTCAGCTCTAATAGAACCAACTTGCCTAGTACCAGTGCTAGTAGGACGTTGCAGTTATCTAGTAGATTCGTCGAGATCATGCTAGCTAGGCTTGATATCTCTGTTAACACCACCCCTTCAAGCATTGTTAGTGGTCATCAAATACCATATGACCAGTTTGTACTTAAATTGCTTGCTTTGGTTCCACAATCTTAAGCCAGTGAGCTCTCCAACATCAGGTACAATTTTCATTGCTGAGTATGGGAAGTGATCAGATGGAGATAAAAAATATATGTGATTCTCTAGGCATACGGGTCATAGCATACAGTCCTCTGGGTCTTGGTATGCTCACTGGGAAATATACACCCTCTAATCTTCCACCTGGGCCAAGGTACTCAACTCTCAATTTCTTCCCAAGTTGAATTTTTCTTGCTAGTAAACGAGCAAGTACAGCTCACACGATTATTTGATACTTAACTCAATGTAAAACATCACTTGTAGGGGATTACTCTTTAGACAAATTCTGCCTGGATTGGAGCCTCTACTTACCTCACTGAGAGAAATAGCTCAAAGACGTCGGAAAACAATACCACAGGTAAACGTATAGTTTCACTTCACTAACATTTACTCCCTTTGAACATAGCACCTTGAAATCACCGGGTAAGAGGTACAGCTATTTCAACATAAAGTTGCAATGCAGGTAGCTATCAACTGGTGTATATGCAAGGGTACAATTCCTATCCCTGGGGTCAAGTCTGTAAAACAAACTGAAGAGAACCTAGGAGCCCTTGGATGGCAACTAAGTTCTGATGAACTGCTCCAATTAGAATACGCGGCTCTTGATTCTCCACAGAAGATGATCCAAAACGTATTTCAGACAAAGTGATGACTTCTCCAAATAATGGATATTTTTAGGAAGATATACCTGGAGAAGGCAATATTCAAGCTCAAGGATACCAATGTACACATTTGGATCATTTGATCTTCAAAAATGTATATTCTCAAATATCTGCAAGGTAAGCTTTGTGCAAAGGTGTAATGTAATTTATATCCTGTTCACGGAGGTAAAATTTTAGATACTTGTCTCGAGGCAAAGAGAGTAGGATCACAACATTCAAGATATGCCTACTGCTGGTAAGAACAGAACACCTGCCCACCAAAGAACCAACTGCACTTAATCGAAGATAAAGAAAACAAGCACATCCCATACTCATAACAAACTCAAAAGAGCACAAAATACTTTTTGTAAATGGAACTGGAGTCTAAACAAATGTGCCGCAATTAAACAAACAACAATAGATCCACCAAAATGTGAGGTAAGCAAAAGAACTACAAAATCATGCAATTGGCATAACATCTCCACAAGAAATGCAACCGACTGTCTACTTGATCTTCTTCTTTGGCCTCAACTGCAAAGCAAGTAACAAAAGAAACAGTTTAGTGTATTGAGTCAAGTTGAACAACATGATACAAAATCTTGCAGAAAATTCTCAAGAAGTTACCTGGTTGCTGTGACCGCACTTCTTCTTCCTGCAGTTCACAGCACGTGGATGCAAACGAGCATAGCACCTGCAGTGAAAACGTGATTATAAACTGGAGTTCTGGATGCATACGATCCTCAAATAATATAACAATAACTAAAGTGAAAACTACCGTGTTCAACAGTTTCTTGTTCAAAGAACAGACATTAAGTGTACTATTACCATTTCAAAATATGTAAATGAATAAATACTTCAGTACACCATATACTATCTACCTTCTCATGCTAACCACCCCATATGGTAATACAATATCAGAACACAAATGTGTAAAACAGCTATAGTGGAGGATCTAGAAACAGGGTTGATTAGCAGATGATATTTGGTAGATTTTCATACATTAGATGCCTTCCAAGAACCTTAAATTTTCCTTTAGCCAAGCACAAAGCCCCCAAAGCTTGCAAGCTAGAATCAGAGCGAAAACAGATACTAATATTGTTAGTTTCGTGTTCAAGGTGTTGCTACCTCAAAGGATGATTTTTTTGGACTAAACCCAACCCACAGCTTGCCATCCATCATTTTCAACTTTCTCCATCTTATTGTGTTAGAAGTTTTCTATTCATCAAACGTACTCTAAGCTTGCATTCACATAATACTGTGATTTTAACACAAAATACTTTGAATGAGCCATCTTACATATTTCCACAATAATATAAAAGTTTACCAAGCTGTAAAGGAACAGAAAGAAGAAACCACATGATAATTTCAGACATGTAGAGTTCATCAGATGATAGGGATAAGTAAAGAAGTGGAGAACTTACTTGCGGCAAATCATCTTCTCCTGGTTGTATTTCCTGGCTAATGCCATAAGAGACGGTTCAATGATCCCACCTCGGAGTCTCAGGACAAGATGCAGAGTCGATTCTGTTTTATACAAAATAAACTTATATATAAAGCAAGCAAACAATAAAACAATCGCTAATATTGCAAACTTTTAATCCAACACAAACCTTTTTGGATATTATAATCCGCCAGTGTACGCCCATCTTCAAGCTGTTTACCAGCAAAGATCAGTCGCTGCTGGTCCGGTGGAATACCTATATACAGAACCCATAAATTCATTATTCATTTGTTGAGATCTATTCATAAGTTCCATTTGAACACCATTTCAGTTCCACAGATCTAATACGAGAAGAAATTAAACCAAAAAAAGATCAAATTTTTAACAGATGAATACCTTCCTTGTCCTGAATCTTGGCTTTGACATTGTCGATGGTATCGCTGGATTCAACTTCAAGGGTTATGGTCTTCCCCGTTAGGGTTTTCACGAAGATCTGCATCTTATCTCTTTGACGCTACACTTTCGCAAATGGGGCTTAGGGCATTTTTCTTCAGGAAGTTTATATTGGGGATTTTAGGGTTTAGGATTTCCCCTTGATATGAATGAACGACGTCGTAGGAATCTGATAATCTAAACGTAAATTTCACTTACCACCTCTTTAAATTCTGTAATTATATTCACCTCCCTGTGCATTTGAATATGACAAATGTGCTTTATTAGTTAGAGGTAGAAACGGAAATTATTTATTTACTCCAAATCAAGCGATTTGGTTTTACTAATTAAAAATGACACATTTAAATGGTAGTACTCCCTCACTTCATATTAATTAAATTGTTCACGTTCTTTAAGAAAAAAAGATAAAGACATAAATTAGGCATAACTTTTCATTTTTACCCTTATTAATTATTGTCAAATTTATGATTAAAATAACTAAATATTAATTAATCACTAATTTCAATACTAACTAATGAAGGATAAAATTGGAAGAACACTTTAAATATAGTCTTAAAAACTAAATAATTAAGTTAATTTAAAAAATGAAAAATAAAAAATAAAAAATATATCGACAATTCAAATTAATATAAAATAGAGGGAGTAATTGAGTAATATATGTGTGTATATGCATATTTTACATTGATTATAAACAAAACCAACAACTACACTAGGTGGCCGTCACTGATCCCTAACCCCTTCATTGAATGCCACGCCCAGCAACTCACCAACACCAAATCTCCAGTAGGCTAACTTCTTTCTTTCTCTGTGTGTACCTGATGGATCAGTATTTTCATTCTTATTTAACATGGCAGAGTGCGCACTGAACTTAGCCTCCTCTCGCTCTCTCTGCTAACTTGCGCATCTCACCTACCCGATTCTCTCCTCTCCGACGATCTCTTCCGTTGACCTCTCCGTCCGTTGCTGGAAAGCCACTTTTCTACTCCCATCCGCATAGGAGAAACTCAGTGTTGAGTACAAATTCCTCGAGATCTCAGTTCAGAACAAAATCATCAATGGCTGATACAGTGACCGGGAAAAGTAAAGCGGAAGTGAAAGTGTATGATTCCGAGGAGGAACTCGCTGTGGCTCTAGCGAAGTACACTGCCGATTTATCGGAGAAATTTTGTAAGGAGAGGATGCTTTTACTGTGGTTGTTTCCGGTGGTTCACTTATCAAGTCTCTCAGGTAATGATTGATTAATTCTCTTCGTTTCTACTAGGAAGTATCATTTTGGGGATTTTTTTTTTGGGTTGCTAATGTTTGTTGCAGGAAATTGGTGGAGCCACCATATATTGATTCAATAGACTGGTCCAAATGGCATGTTTTCTGGGTGGATGAGAGAGTGGTTCCAAAGGATCATCCTGACAGCAATTATTTGCTTGCTTATGATGGTTTTCTATCTAAGGTATATTTTCAGCCATTCCTACAATATATTGATTTTATTTAGTGCTGCCGCAGTGTGTACTGTGCAGTTTCTTCATTAGCTTTCTACCCATTATATTTCACCTCTCCTCTGTTTATTTATTGTTTTCCCTAACTGTTGTGATATTTTGCTTGTTTGCCTGATCAAAATGTGGGTTTATTACACGAGTGATTTCTTCTCATCTGTTCAATCAGGTTACCCCATAAAATTAGTAGAGGTGTGCGGACACCACAGTTATGAAGAAAAGTTTTTTCTTCCCTAATTACTAGCTATGCTAATGGTCTCAATCTTCTAAGAAATAAGTTTACTGGGGAACATGAACCGAGATTAAAGTGTTCCAAGTATTGATGGAGAATACACCCAGAGTATTAAGCTTCTCACTCATCAACTCCAGATGAAACATTTGGTGAATCAGATGAGAAAGTAATTATGTTAGGCCACTGGAACAAGGAATGCAAGTTACGCGGTTTCTTAGATTGAGAAGCTAAGTAAGATAAGCCTGCTAATGTATCAGTGCGAACTAAAATGTTCTGATGGGTATCCTGTTAATATGTAATTCACATTAGCTTTCTTATCTTTAACACTTTTTGTGCACTCTCTGTTCAATAGATCAAATAATAAATGCTGCTCTTACGTGCTAGCACAAAAATCATTTAAGTTTCATGAGATCTCTGAGGAAGAAACTTTCAGGGAAGCACCTCTCAAGATTCAGTTTAATGATCTACAGACCTTACTATTCCAAAATCTTAAGGAAGTAAAGATCCTTGTGGTAAGCTGCAACCAAAGACAGCTGATTCTTCTTGGATAGAGCAAAGGCAGTCGATGTTATATGATTGACTGTGTGGTGACTCAGGTTCTTGGCTGGTATTTGTCATTGTAGAAGATGTCCTTCTATCTATTTAGGTCAGGGGTTGGGTGTATGATATTTGCTTTCTCAAGTTTACATTTGAGAATTACACAATTTCTATTATGATTTGAGAGAAACATATGCTTTTCAATGGACTAAAATGACAGGAGAAACCTTCAGTAGTAATTACATTGCATAAATAGGGGAGGAAAAAAGAGTTTGTCATACTAGACAAAATGAGTGCTTGCCAAAAGTTTTTTGATAGATTATGGGTAAGCGGAACCTACCACTGAGGTGCAGGGGAGAAGCACTTGGTATACGTAAAAACCTTCAGCCCTGCAACCGATACCCCTATTCACCCCCTTGGGATGTGACCATTTGGATTTAGCTCCTTGTTGCTTTCCCCTATCTTTTGGCACACTCCATCAATAATGTGCAAAGCTATTCTGCAAAATTAACCAATTTTAACAGTTTTAGTTTTTTGACTTGGAAAGGGAAGTGAAGATAAGCCCATCTTCCGTTCCTACAAAAAGCTAATCCCCTCTCTTTTTATTTGATAGAAAATAACACTAGTTAGCTTGATCAAATTTTGTACTTCTACAATCACTAAAACATCCTTGTAAGTAAAGTGTGGTAAGTTCACACTTGGAAATGGATTTAGACCTTTTGGGTGTGGGTGGGTGGGTTGTCATTTGAATAGTCTCTTCAAGATGGATGAAAGAAACAATCTCTACCTATGTGGATTCTCTCTCTCTCTTTATTTTCTTTTTGGGGGTGAGGTGGGGATTTGGTCATATATGACAAAGACAAGCAATTGATATACATGATCATATCTATCATGGAGCCAACTGTGCGGAGAAGTTGTATGTTAAATAAGTTTTAGATTACATTTTCTTAAGATAAGTGATGATGTTACGTAAATCATATAAAAACAACAAATTAAAAAGAAAAATTTTGCATTTTCTAAATGTTGGAATAAACAACATTAAATCCACTTTTTTTTAAGAAAGCATTAATTTTTTTTGGTTCACAAAATTCAGATATAAAATTACTTCCTGAAGCCCTCCTAAAACAATGACTGAGGTCCCTTTTTTCTTTTGTGGGGGGTTTTGTATTATGAAAAATGATGGAATAGTAGTACAATTTACTTCAAACATTTACAATTGTAGAGATTACTTAATGAGAAACGATTTGAAGATTTTTGTAGCTAGCAGAGTTCAGTGGGGTTAAGGTTTAGAGGATCAACTGAAAAGTAATTATAGCTTAAGCACAATTGTCAATGGTGCATGTTGGGAAACTTAAAGTGCAAGATTGCCCAACTCAATACCATATGGAGCTGCTGATAAGATCAGTTGGACACCTTATGTTGACTTCGCTGAATTCTAGCTAATATAAAGATGAATAAGTGGGTTTGAATTGCACCCTCAATGTTGACCTCTACTCACTTTCAGTTAAGGCTCTTTGTTAACTCTAACTAGTGGGGTTGCCGTGACATCTTATTTGGCAGTCTGACGAGCTCTTAAGCACAGACTATTTAAATGAAGATGGTTGTGAACTAAATTATCAATTCAAATTAGAAAAGATGTTTAGTGTTGCATGGCTAACAAGGGCATCTTTTTGGATTTAAAATTGCTCATAGTTCTTGCTTCACATGTGAACTGCCTACACTGTTTGATCTTATTATGAATGATGATAGCTGTTATGTCATCATTATTCTCAGTTGACATCTTTAATTCTTTCTACCAAACTTCTAACCTCACCTTTACTTCTCTTGGGCAGATACCTATTCCTGCTGGTCATGTGTTTGCCATAAATGATGCATTATCGGCAGAGGCTGTGGCAGATGATTACGAAACTTGTCTAAGGCACTTAGTTAAGAGAAAGATTCTAGACATCTCTAAAGAGAGTGGATTTCCAAAATTTGATGTAATGCTTTTGGGTATGGGTCCAGACTACGGACATATAGCTTCCTTGTTTCCTGGGCATCCTCTTGTCCATGAGAAAGAAAAGTGGGTCACCTTCATCAAGGACTCTCCAAAACCTCCGCCGAACAGGATTACATTTACATTCCCTGTAATAAACTCATCTGCAAATATTGCACTTGCTATAGTAGGTGCTGGGAAGGCAGATGTAGTGCAGAAATCGCTAGGTGATAATAAAAGTTCTGACCTGCTGCCTGTGCAGATGGTTTCACCCAAAGGAGAATTGGTTTGGTATTTAGATAAGGATGAAGACGTGTGAGTTGCGAATTAGTGCTTCACTGCTGTGTGTATTTTGTTATTCCAATACATTCTCAAGAAGGGTTGTTTTTCCCAGTATTGTCTGTAAAATGTTGAGGATTCATATGCCATGATCCACTTTTTGGCAGTTTTTTCCTCACTTGTTTCTGTAAGGATCCTTCAGTATCAGGAAGTCGGTAATAAAACTGCAGCTTATGCTCTTATTATATTTTATCTACAAGTTAGGCATGTGTACAGATTGTTTGTATCAGTAACAGGGTGTGATATGCCAAGTGCAAAGCAAAGCTTATTTGATCATAAATTTTAGTAGGTGTTGCTCTTCAGGGGCTTGAAAGCAATAACACAAGTGATAGCTATACATAGATTGTTACTTCTGTACTATATTTATTATTACTATTGCTCAATTTCTGGTGGAAAATATCATTACATGCGTAACCGTAATAGTAAGCTTCCCAGCAGCTTTATTACTATGTAAGTAGATACCTCAACGACTATCTTGTCTTCTAATACTATAATACAATCATATTATTTATCAATCATTAGAGTTTAGTGAACTTAACCGTAATAGTAAGCTTCCTAGCAGCTCTATTACTATGTAAGTAGACACTTTAACGACTATTTTGTCTTCTAATACTATAATACAATCATATTATTTATCAATCATTAGAATTTAGTGAACTTCTCCTCGCTTTACGCCCTCGGATCACAGGTCGAATAGAACAAAAAGATTGAGGAGTCTGACAGCCATGAGACCATCTTTCAAGAACGATCATCTACTGCTCCACAGCTCAGAGAGCCATGGAAGGCTGTTAATCACTCTCTGGTCACACGGCCATTCTTCATCAACCAGACTTGGTTTCTGGTCTCCTTAGAGATGAAGGATACAGTGGTACGAGCTAATAGAACACATCCTGTTCAAGTAAGGTCGTATCCATCAATCGTAGTTGTTCACTTTTTAAACAACAGACAGATATGTTGCAGCACCGATGTGGGAAGAGTCATATGCCTAACTAGTTATATTTCCCTCTCTGGCAAATTGATAAAATCGAATAACGAAAAAAGAAATCTACTCTGGAATTTCGATTTACGTTTAAAGGAAAAGAAAAAGGTACTTGATCAAGGAAAAGGAGCTTAAATTTCTCAACAAAAAAATATCTTCTCTGGCGAATTGTTTTTCCAAGCTTAATTTTTTTTTTAATTATCAAACGTAGCAGAATACATGGTATTCACACATATAAAATATGTCTGTAGCGAAATATATTGCGTATATACAATATTTCTATCTGATTATATCTATACGGATAATAAGCATATTCGTGCATATCTATGATAAATTAAACCTCAAACTATCACTGTATGCTGTAGTATTTTTACAATATCACTGTTTCGAATAATTAGAATTTAGATGAAGTTAGTTTACTCACGTTATTTTTCCATTTGCCCAACGGGCTCTTCATTTAGGCCCAAAAAACCTAACTGGGGATTGCAGAACAAATACTTGCAACTTATATATGGCACGAGCTTGCAGCTTCTTCAAGGCCCAAGCTTGAATGTTCAAACTTCCTCAAACAACGAGTAAAAGCATATTTAGGGTGTGTTCCGTATAATGGAAAATATTATTTCGGAAAATAAGTTGGTTCCTTACTCATTTTCTTGTGTTCCAAGCGTAAGTAAAAAAAATATCATTCTAAAAACATTTGTATATAATCTAGTCTAATAATATAAGGGGTATAAGATCATGTGTTGTAGACTGAAAGGAGATATAGTTCTAACTAAATATAACACAAACGACCCTTCCATTTATCATATTAGTTGAGTTGAATTGAATCGACCGATTCGTTTTTATCTATAGATAAGGCAACAGATCGTTATGACCTCGTGGGTGGAGAGGGATTAGAACCCTCGATATTTCTAAAAATAGTTCGATTTTCATGACCGACTCTTTCAATTGCTCAAATATTCACCCTTCGCGCTTCTCCCGCCCTATTCATCTACGCACTGTAAGGGCTTATCTATGCGATTCGTTATGTTTTTTTGTGCCTAGCAGCTATCAGCTGATTCTATTGCCCGTTGGTTAGCAAAACTTTTCTAGTAGTATGAATTATTATGCTTCGCCTCTTTCTATATGATAATGCACATCTTGATTGTTGTGCTCCCTACGGGTAATAGCAAGAGAGTGAATAACGATTAACGAATGATCCTCCAAACTCAAAAAGTGATCGAGTCTGATTCAAACTAATGAATAATTAATGTGAAACGATACTTGTAAAACTTAATTTTCTAAATTAGAAAAAAATGAATTTTTTTTGTTGTCCATTCTATTTCTGGTGCGTCCCATTTGCACAAGTAGACCAAAGTACAAGATATATCATACGCAGCACCAAGTGGTTCTTACGGATAGGATATGTCTCCCTATACCATTAGAGTTCAGTGAACTTCTCCTTGTATTATTCCCTCGGATCACAACCTTGACTCTATGTAAGTCGAATAGCTTCGAGAACCATCCTTAGTCACTTCTTAGCTACTAGCCTTCTTACTCGTTTGACACAAGGAGAATTCGGAGAACAAAAAAGATTGAGGAGTCTGTCAGACAGCCATGAGACCATCTCTAACCTCGCAAGGTTTAAGAACGATCATCTACTATACTCCACATGCTCAAAGAGCCATGGGAGGCTGTTAATCACGCTATGGTCACATGGCCATTCTTCAGACTTGGTTTCCAAGTCTCCTTAGAAATCAAGGATACAATGGTATGAGTCTATAGAACAAATTCTGTTCAAGTAAGGTCGTGTCCATTAATCGTAGTTGTTCACTTTATAAACAGCAGACAGATATGTTGCAGCACCGATGTGGGATGACTCATACGCCTGACTAGTTATATTTCCCTCTCTGGCAAAGCGATAAAATCGAATTACGAACAGAGAAATCTAACTCCAGAGTTCCTTTTTAGGGGCAAAGAAAGGGGACTTTTGGGATAGAGTACATTGGTTGAATTCGGGGTTGTTTGATAGAGTACATTGTATAACTAATGCAAACTTAGTTATACATTTTATTTGATATTAAGGTATGGCCCGTAGGTATTATAACTATAATACATGGTTACAATATCTCTTCCTAATTATATCCATACAGATATTAAGTTTACTTGCGTGTATACAATATCTCTTCCTAATTATATCCATACAGATAATAAGCATATCTGCGATAAAACCTCAAACTATCACTGTTTCGAATAATTAGATGAACTTAGTTTAGTCACGTTATTCTTTCATTTGCCAACGGGCACTTCATTTAGGCCCAAAAGACCTAACTGGAGATTGCAGTGGCAGTCACCATATATACGAGCTGCAGCTTCTTCAAGGCCCAAACTTGAAAGTGTTAGTCTCCTGTATTTAGATTAGCAAACCAAAAACAATTAAGATGAGAAGAAAAAAAAAACTATCTGAGTCCACAGAACCCACTGTGTGTCCTTAAGGAATTTAATCCCCTCAATGTACCCGAGGTTATGGATTATTTCCTCCCAAGATAAAACGGATAAACTATTACAGAAATAGCGGTACCTCAAACTTCAGTAATTTCAGCGAACTCAAACTTCAGCAACAAGATCACACATAGACTCGATGACTTTTATTTGTAAGAAATGTATGCAATAGAAGGGAGAAAAATCGATGCAGAAAATGAGAGAAAGTCTCTCTATTTATAGCCATCTACAGGTGCGAAAATACTTGTTCGGAAAGACTTGTCTGTTCTGAACAGTCATGAAAAAAAATATCCATTCGAAAGGAATAGGTCCTTTCGGAGCGAATTTCAAACTGAACGCGAATTAATTTAGTTAATTCGGTTCCGCAAATTTAATTAATTTAAATTAATCCACGAATTAGTTAATTATTTAATTAATAATTCTGAATTAATCTTAATTTAATATTCAGAAAAACGAAATCAATTAATGATATTGATAAATAAATTTTGTCCAAAAAATTATCAATCAATCACATCCAAATCCGAAGCCGAAGCCGAGCGACGACGAAGACGGCGCGAGGGGTCACCCTCTACTTAACCCTTTAAGAGTTAAAGGAAGTGTTTCCTAATATAAGGACAATACTTTTCCTTTCTTCTACCAATGAGGGAGAAATGACTTTTCGTTTTTCCTTCACCTGTTCCCCCATATTTCTCAATTCTCATTTCCCAATTCACACTTTGCTTTTGGGTTTCTTAAACCCAACAATCCCCCACATGAATGGGTAATGGCTATTGTTTAAAACATTTGCATGAAAAACTGTGTGATTCGTAAGTAAGGATTAATTGCATCTGGATAAGTAGGTTTCCCTTTGAAGTTTCCATAGTAAACATATATCGGACATACTCGGTCAATCGGTAGATTTGATATCTTTGAACCGTCGAGCTTTGGTGTATACCTAGACAACATAAGTCACACAATTAACCCTTGAACTGTTTTTGGTTCTCATTGTTTTGTTCGTTTCAGCCATGAACACTTCTTGGTTCATAAGTGCGTAGAGAACTGGCCTTACCTGATTCTCCTTGAAGCGACTTACACTTCACACTTACATAGGTGATTTCTAAATATGTTATCCCGTAGATACACCATTTGATATACCCTGCATCAAACTTAGAAATCATTAAACAGGTCCTAATGCCTTATCCTTGTTATTGAACATTGTCTCATCATGAGAATGGATCAAAATTACAAAATTATTTTGACAATGTTGAACCGTCATCAATGACTTTGTTTGATCTCCTTGAACCTAGATCTTGGGATCTCCAGTCTTCTAGGTAGAGTTACCGCCACGATGATTTGTCCTTGGCCATAGTCCCATTCCCGTTGATGATCTCTCGACTCCCTCTCTAGTTAGGCCATTTATAAGTGGATCTGACACATTATCCTTTGACTTTACATAGTCAATTGTGATAATTCCACTAGAGAGTAGTTGTCTAACAGTGTTGTGTCTTCGTCGTATATGACGAGACTTCCCGTTATACATAACGCTCCCAGCTCTTCCTATTGCAGCTTGACTATCACAATGTATGCATATGGGAGCCATTGGTTTGGGCCAAAATGGAATGTCTTCTAAGAAATTTCGGAGCCATTCAGCTTCTTCACCGGCCTTGTCTAAGGCTATGAATTCAGACTCCATTGTAGAGCGAGCTATACATGTTTGTTTGGATGATTTCCAAGATATTGCTCCTCCACCAATGGTGAAAATATATCCACTTGTGGACTTAGTTTCAGTTGACCCAGTAATCCAATTTGCATCACTATATCCTTCAACAACTGCTGGATACTTGTTGTAATGCAAAGCAAAGTTTTGAGTGTATTCTAGATACCCCA